>JAJJMC010010614.1:6032256-6087548 GCA_023531435.1 Papaver californicum | reverse complement strand
AATCATGCATCACGGAATAATAGTGCATTAGCACTATAATGTATTCTTGGTACGCAACATCTAAGTGATGCATTCTCAATCATGCATCACGGCATAATAGTGCATTAGCACTATAATGCATTCTTGGTACGCAACATTGGCTAAGTGATGCATGATGTGATTTTATATAGTGGTAAAAAGAGGTTCGATTCTCGAACTTGTGAAGGTAATGATTTTAGAAAATATTAAACTTAATCTAAACTAATAAAAATCAGGAAATTAAACTAGAGAATATTTTTAGAAAATATGGAGAAAACTAGGAATCAAGATTCAGTTATTTCTAACAATTCATGTGATTAATCATGTAACTCTTTTTAACAATTTAATTCAAGTTTGCCAAAAATATGTTTCCTAAAAGAATAATTGTAAATCCTAAGCATGAGACATCAAGAGTAATTAACTAAGCATGACCCATCAAAAAAAGAACACAACTATTTAATAAAAACCATTTTTTTCTAATTTAAATCCATGCAAATAATAATAAAAGAATTAAAAATAGACTTACCACATAAAATTGAGAGAAAAACCTCCTCCATCATCCCAGTAAATAGACTTAGCCCATGGTGAAGAAAACTTGCTCAAAAGTTGATTTCATTGCTCAAAATATTGATTACAAGGTTGAATTACGCTGTAACAGCTGATTTGATACGCTTATATGCGTTACAGGAGAGGGTTCAGCTGTTACAGAAGAGTTTAAGCAACAAATGGTTTGAAGTAATAGACAACAGGAAAATTCAAATCAGCAACAGTTATAGATGTTACTGAGTCTTCTTCTCCGGCAGTGATGGATGAAGAACAGCCGGCCGGTGCAGCAGCAGTTGACCGGAAGTTGACGGAGCTTCACCGGAATTCTCTATTTTCTTCCCTAGGCTTTTGTTGTCGATTCTCTTGGCTTCTCTTGGTATTTATAGATAGTAGAAACCCTAGAGAGAGTTCTAAACCGAATAGAACTCTCTAGAACAGCCCACAAATCCTAATCCTAATCGAATTATGATTCCGGCCAAATACATGATTTTCAACTGATTTCACGGGATTTTTTTGCTGTTTCTCGATTGTTCTAACTTGTGTGGGATATCTACTAACATTTGGAACAATCTGGAAGCGAAAGAAACCAAATTACACATTGATTTTATGTTGCCAGTAGAAACAGTTGAGCCCGATGAGTTGACCCGGTGACTCGGCCCGATCCAGCTCGCTGGGTTGACTCGCTGGGTTGACCCGCTGGGTTGACCCGATCCAGGGGTGCCCCAATCCAAAGTGTGGGTGCTTTGATCCATTTTCCCGGGTGCCTTGAACACTTTTTGAGCCAATTTTTCCACAAATCTTTATTCTTCTAATGTACCTACAAAAGCATAAAAACACGTAATAGATACAAAATCGAATACTAACTCACTAGAAATTAAGGTGCAATTCAGACACTAAAATGTGTCTATCAATGCATTATAAATCATGCATCACGGTATAATAGTGCATTAGCACTATAATGCATTCTCAGTATGCAACATTGGCTAAGTGATGCATTCTCAATCATGCATCACGGCATGATAGTGCATTAGCACTATAATGCATTCTTAGATACTCCACATAGGGTTAGTGATGTATTCTCAATCATGCATCACGGCATAATAGTGCCTTTGCACTATGATGCGCTCTTGGTTACTCGACATAGGGCCAGTGATGCATTCTCAATCATGCATCACGGCATAATAGTGCCTTTGCACTATGATGCGCTCTCGGGTACTCCACGGGTCAGTGATGCATTCGTAATCATGCATCACGCGTAATATGGCCTTAACACTATAATTTCGAGGTCAAAGACATTCACACCCTAATGCGTATCTGAGTAAGATTTATACGCTTAGGATGAAGTTTCATCCATGCCATGATGCATCCCTAAGTAAGCATCATGCGAAAATTGTTGGTGTTACATTCTTACCACCTTCACAGAATTTCATCCCCGAAATTTAACTCAAAAACTATTATGGACAAGCTTCATCGATTAAGGTTTTCTATGCATATGTCCCATTACATTATGCACAGAAATTCTGCAAGGGTCTAATGTTTGTTAATGAACACAAATTAGAACCTTCGGAATATGCGTTTTATTCCGTAGATCCCGGAATTCTTATAGGGTCCATAGTTGTCGTAAACGCCGATTAAGACATTCCAAACATACGTCCCATACAGTATGCTCAAGGATCAGAAAAGTTTTTACAACTCTACCAAGAGAAATCAATTTGGAGCCCTAAACATGAGTCACATACCACATTCTCAAGAATGCAAAAGGATTTACTCAACATGAGATCTCAAGTGGATGTCCCATAACATAAACTTAAGAATCCCCAAAGTTCACAAGAGTTGAAAGGGTAATCGAATATGACAAGCAATATTGTACTTAGTACTATGAGGACCAAAATCAATTTCCAGAGCATTCAGATGCAAGCCTACTGTTACATCTAACGATCTTCCGGGTTGCCACTCATAAGTGGGAGCTAGCAGGCATGACAACACACAACGTTCCAGCGACGGGTGAGGATGTTCAGTCCCTACCACTGTTCCAACGAAGTTCTTCCGGGTTACCAACAATATGGTAAAAGAGTCTAATAAGGCCTGGCAAACTTATAGTACACTCGAGCGTGTCCAAATATCATCAAAGTAACTATCGTAGTAGTTACAATTTTTTTAGTACAGGCGCTTGGCCTGATTGTCCTTCACAAACTTGCAAAGTAACTGGCCTAGCAGTGACAAACTCTTCTTTTTGCGTAACAGTTGGCCTACTATTCCAACCTTTTTCCTTTCTCTTTTGAAGGAAAATTTTGTAGTCGCATCACCAACACTCACTTAACGATTCCAAAACGCACAGTCCCTAGTGTTTTCTCAGAACTTGCTCTGATACCATTTGTCACGGACCGGAAAATCCCGCCTCCAGCGCTATGCGCTAGGCAGGCCAGAACTCCCCGATGCGCGATTTAGAAGATAGTAACCGAACCTTAAGGCTTAACTTCTCGTTGTGTATGCAGCATTGTTTTCCTTTCCAAGCATAGTACTCGGAACGTAGTTTCCTTATCGTTCCAACTCACACTTATTCTACAAAGGGTACATGACCATTAAAGCCTATGGTGAATGCCTTTGGCAAGCATCACGCACTTATAAGCATTGTCCAGGCCTAACTCATGCCTTGGACTAGCACCTAGGCCATTTCAAGCCTAATTTTTTGCTTCATCAATTCAGCTTCGATCATACGCTGGAGTCTGCACTGGTCTTGCTCTTGCCAATGGTGCAACATCCAGGCACATGCAATTCCATGCCGTAACGGTTGCTAGGAAGTATGAACAATCCATCGAATGGAATTGCAACTACCTCATCATGTGTGGCAACAATCATCTCTTGACTTATCATTCACAAGCCAGATGATACGAGTTACCATAATGTCGCCATCAACTCTAAAGTAGATTATATGAGCGACAAGATGTTGCACCTCAATGCATTATATTGCGACTGCCTATGTATCCAACCCGTACCTTGAAGGGATCAAGCATGCCCGAAGTTCAACAAAGTGTCAATTCGAAATGAATAAGCAACTTAAGCCTATTAAGGCAAAGCCAGCATCAATTCCCACTTCATTGCAAGGCCAAAATCCAAGCAAAGCCTAGACCGTATAGGCCTAAGGACTTTCGCAAGGTATGCACTAGCTTGTGCATAACTATTTCTATTTAATATGCAAATATGTGTTCTCGAGTACATAACACGATTGAAATATGCTTTCGCATAATTCAAACTTTATGGGCTAAGATAAAAGCATATTGATGCTTAAGCATCAAGTATGCTCCAACGTATAGGCCACATCGCATATATATATGTGCATTATCGTTCATGCATATTCAAGCTTCATAGGTTAAGCTACAGGCATATTGATGCTTAAGCATCAAGTATGCTCCAGCGTATAGGTCACATCGCATATATATGTACATTACCGTTCATGCACATTCAAGCTTTATCGGTTAAGCTATAAGCATATTAATGCTTTAGCATCAAGTATGCTCCAACGTATAGGCCATATCGCATATATATGTGCATTATCGCTCATGCACATTCAAGCAAAGCTCCCTCCATTTAAATGTTTTATTCGCATTTTTACAAATAAATAAAACAAAGGGAAGTGACATCCATCGAATGCACTTAGGAAAAACGCCAACTGGTCGGCTCCTCTAAGGAAAATCCGCTAACGTGTTGGCGCCTCCAGGCAAATCCGCTTTCTGGTTGGCGCCTCTAGGAAAATCCGCTAACTGGTTGGCGCCTCTAGGAAAATCCTCTTTCTGGTTGGCGCCTCTAAGGAAAATCCGTTTTCTGGTTGGCGCCTCTAAGCAATTCCGTCATCTGGTTGGCATAGCTAAGCATCATCGATTTCCAACCAACACCTCCTCCCTATATATGTTTTATTTGCATTTATACAAGTGGATATAAGGAGGATATATGGCGTTCATCTACTTTACTTTCTAGTGATGCATTCCCAATCATGCATCACGACATAATAGTGCATTAACACTATGATGCATTCTCGGTAGACAACATTGGCTAAGTGATGCATTCTCAATCATGCATCACGGCATAATAGTGCATTAGCACTATAGGGAATTCTTGGTATGCAACATTGGCTAAGTGATGCATTCTCAATCATGCATCAAAGAATAATAGTGCATTAGCACTATAATGCATTCTTGGTACGCAACATTGGCTAAGTGATGCATTCTAAATCATGCATCACGGCATAATAGTGCATTAGCACTATAATGCATTCTCGGTATGCAACATTGGCTAAATGATGCATTCTCAATCATGGATCACGGCATGATAGTGCATTAGCACTATAATGCATTCTTGGTACGCATCATTGGCTAAGTGATGCATTCTCGATCATGCATCACGGCATAATAGTGCATTAGCACTATAATGCATTCTCGGTAAGCAACATTGGCTCGATGATGGATTCTCAATCATGCATCACGGGATAATAGTGCATTAGCACTATAATGTATTCTTGGTACGTAACATTGGCTAAGTGATGCATTTAAATCATGCATCACGTCATAATAGTGCATTAGCACTATGATGCATTCTTGGGTAGGCAATATTGGTTCAGTGATGCATTTTCAATCATGCATCACGGCATGATAGTGTAATAGCACTATAATGCATTCTCAGATACTCCACATAGGGTCAGTGATGCATTCTCAATCATGCATCACGGCATAATAGTTCCTTTGCACTATGATACGCTCTCGAGTACTTGACATAGGGTGAGTGATGCATTCTCAATCATACATCATGGCATAATTTGCACTATGATGCACTCTCGGGTACTCGACATAGGGATAGTGATGCATTCTCAATCATGCATCACGGCATAATAGTGCCTTTGCACTATGATGCGCTCTCGGGTACTCCGCATAGGGTCAGTGATGCATTCTCAATCATGCATCATGCGTAATAGGGCGTTAACACTACAATTTCGAGGTCAAGGCACCCACACCCTAATGCATATCTGAGTAAGCTTTATAAGCTTAGGATCAAGCTTCATCCCATGCCATGACGCATCCCTAAGTAAGTGTCATGCAGAAATTGCGGGTGTTACACGCATGCTCCTTCTCAGCATATTATAATAGTTTCTATGGATCCTGCGTTCCACGCTTGCTTAGGCGACAAAGACAGGGAGAAGACACATATACTGTTATTCAAGTGTCATTTTTTTTTTGGTAAATACAATAATGGGACTTGATCTCAATCACTCTACTTCATCCCAACGCTGATAACAATCGATGATGGTGCCCCACCAAATCACTTAGAGAAACACAAAAAAAAATGAAAAAAAAAACAGAACATGACATAGTCACGACTCTGAGATGTGGTGACGACTATCATGTTATTCCTAACACCTGAGCTCTGTCCTTTTATGAATAGACCCTTTAGTTGGGTCCCTCAACTCCTATATCCAAGAGGTTTGTTTCCATCTACTTAGAATGGTCAGTGTCATCCTGAATCGTTCACAAGTTTCTAAATTTTGGAGTTTTTATTATTATACTAAAATTTTCTCCCTTACCCCCAAACTTAAATCTAACATTGTTCTCAATGTTTCAAATTAAAGACTGGTACCAAAAATATAGGTAACAAGAGGAATAAAGAGATAAGTCAGAAAGATAGTACCTGAGTGAAGCTTAACAATCCTTTTATGGAGAATAAGACAGAAAATAAATACCTAAAAACTAAAATCTACTAATGTACAAAAACAACCCTGGTGGTCAATCAGAGTAAATAGGGTCCTCCAGAGGGACCTCCTCAATATCACCTGTAGGAAAAGGCTCTAAAAATGGTTTCAATCTCTGACCATTAACCTTGAAAGGATTTCTACCATCTTGAGTCTCAATCTCAATAGCACCATGAGGAAAGGCATTGCGAACAACAAAAGGACCGTCCACCGAGAGCGTAACTTCCCGGGAAATAGATGCAAACGAGTATCATACAGAAGAACTTTTTGACCTGGAGAAAATGACTTTTTTTAAATATTTCTATCATGCACAAGTTTCATTTTGTTCTTATACTCCTTAGAACTATCATATGAATCTCTACGAATCTCTTCCAACTCATTGAGATGGAGTTTTCTTTGAGCTCCTTCCTTGTCAACTGAAAAATTAAACTGCTTTACAACCCAATATGCTATATGTTCTAACTCAACAAGAAGGTGACAAGCCTTTCCAAATACAAGCCGATAAGGTGACATTCCAATGGGGGTCTTCAATGCAGTACGGTAAGCCCATAAGGCATCAGTAAGACTCAATGACCAGTCTTTCCGATTAGGATTAACTGTTTTCTCTAAATACGTTTTATTTCCCTGTAGGAAACCTCTACTTGACCACTAGTCTGTGGGTGATACGGAGTAGCTACTTTTTGGGTAATACTATATTTCTTCATCAAAAGCTTAAACGGTTGATTACAAAAGTGTGACCCTCCATCACTAATTATAGCTCGCGGTGTACCAAAACGTGCAAATATGTTATCATTCAAAAACTGGACCACAACCTTGTGGTCGTTTGTTTTACACGCAACCGCCTCTACCCACTTAGATACGTAGTCTACAGCGACAAGGATGTAAAAATAACCAAAGGAATTAGGAAATGGACCCATAAAATCAATGCCCCACATATCAAAGACCTCAATAACTAAAATAGGGTTCAAAGGCATCATATTCCTACGGAAAATGGTTCCTAACTTCTGGAAACACTCACAAGCAACACAGTAACTGTGGGAGTCTTTAAACAATGACGGCCAGTAGAATCCACACTGCAATATCTTAGCAACAGTCTTCTTCACACTAAAGTGACCTCCACAAGCATGATCATGACAAAAGGAAATAATACTGGTCTGGTCACTCTCAAGTATACATCTCCTAATAATCTGGTCTAGACAATACTTAAACAAATAAGTATCATCCCAAAAGAAATGTTTTACCTCGGCTAAAAACCTAGAACGATCTTGTTCACCCCAATGTTGAGGCATTCAACCAATAACAAGATAATTTACTATATTCGCAAACCAAGGTAATTTGGAAACAATGAAAAGTTGTTCGTCATGAAAACTGTTTCTCACATGAGGAGAATCATTTGGGGAATCAACAACAAGCCTAAATAAGTGGTCTGCTACTACAATTTCTGCACCCTTTTTGTCTCTAATTTCTAGAGAGAATTCTTTTAACAAAAGGATCCATCTAATCAATATAGGTTTAGTATCCTTCTGGAAAGAAGATACTTCAAAGCAGCATGATCAGTAAAGACTATGACCCTAGAACCTAAAAGATAGGATTTTTAAACTTGTCTAAGGCAAAAAACAATGGCTAATAATTCATTCTCAGTGGTGGTGTAGTTCATCATTTAGAGTTTTGCTGGCATAGTAAATCTCATGAAGTAATTTGTTTTCTCGCTGACCTAACACGACACCAATAGCATAATCTGAAGCATCACACATGATCTCAAAGGGAAGGTTCTAGTTAGGTTCCTAGACTATGGGGGAGGTAGTGAGCAAAGTCTTAAGCTTCTCGAAAGCCTCTAAAAAAGCATCATCAAAGACAAACTTAATATCTTTTGCAAGCAAATTGCAAAGAGGTCTAGAAATCAAGCTAAAGTCCTTAATGAATCGACGATAAAAACCTGCATGCCCTAAGAATGACCTAATATCTCTTACGGTTTTGGGAACCTGTAAATTATTAATAAGGTCAAATTTGGCTTTGTCTACTGATAGACACATTTATGTGTCGTAATTGTTCTCATATTTATATTGCTTTCTCTCAATTTATGTACTAATTTTGTCATTTTATATGCTTTTAGGTATTTTTAGAAGAATAAATAATTGCGGAAGAATTGGCTGAAAAGGTGTTAAAGGCACCCCCCAAGTTGGATAAGGGAAACCCCGTGACTAAAGGCACCCCTACTCTGGATAGGGGCACTCCACCTTCTCATTTTCAAAACCAAAAATCGGCGGGAATAAATCAGCGTGAATCTGTAAAGGTTGTTTGAAGATTTTTAAGAAATTAAAGAGACGTATTTTATCTTTTCATTATAAAAGGAGTTCCCACAAGCTGGAAATCTCAAAACATCATGTAAAAAAAGGTTAAAAAATAAAACATGGAATTCTTCCTTATCAATCTGTGGGATTTTGTACACGGGATTTGAAAGATATTCTGACAAAATCTTCTTCTATACTTGCTAGTAAGAGTTTTAGCAGGTTATGGAAACTCGAAAGTACTCAAAATCTCGTGAATAAGTGGGTTGCAGTAAAATCAGGAAAGTATAAACTCGGGTTTTACAAGAACTGTATTATAAAGAGGATATTATCTTTTTAAGTACATCAAGAGAATCTTATTCTCGAGCTTTGGTAAGAAAATCAGGACAAAAAGAAACAAAATCGAGTTGTTGTTTAAAAAGAGAAAGAAATCATATCAAGAAAATATCACTCTTCCGAGATTTGATCTTTAAATAGAGAAGATTTTGGATAATTCGAGAGTTGTTGATTGTTTAGCATAAATAGGGGGTCGAATAGAAGCGAAAAGGGGGGAGGGGGGATGGCAGAAGCCAGAAGTACAAGAAAAAAAATCCAGAAAAAAATCTTCCATGTTACATTATTTTTAGCTTTTTTTCATCTTTAAAACACTTTTTGAGCTATGTACCAATCTTTTTAGGGTGTTTTGAGAAAGATGAGCTAAACCCCATCACCGAGGCAAAGAGGAAGCCATTTTCCCATGATTAATTGGTAACTTTTAATAATTCTTTTATGCTTTTGTATTTATTTTTAATTGAAATTATGGTTTTTCTTAATTGATTGTGATTTTATTTGATGGTTTATGCTGGGACCTAAAGCTTTTGATGATCCATGCTTATGATTTACAATTGATATTTTAAAAATCTACCTTTGGCAAAAATTAAAGTCACTTATTTGAGCTAGAATTGCTTAGAATTATTATTTTTGGAATCAATTTGAAGTGGTTAAGGGTGAAATCCATAACCTCAGTATTTGTGAATATTATTTTCATATTTTGTGTATATTTTCTAGTTTAAAATTATTTTTTAAATCTAAAATCAATCTTCACAAGTTTGAGAGTTTGAAACCCATTCTTACCAATATCTACAAACCATATCATCTACCTTTATACCCTTAGAGGACACGATATGCCCTAGAATAATTCCTGATTGAACCATAAAATGACATTTCTAATTAAGCACTAAGTTCTTACACCTATTCAACAACAATGTCAAATGATACAAGCACTCATCAAAAGATGAACCAAACACTGAAAAATCATCCATAAAGACCTCTAAAAATCATTCTACCATGTCAGAAAATATATTCATCATTCAACGCTGAAAGTAGCGGGTGTATTGCACAACCCGAAAGGCATGCGTCTATACGCAAAGGTACCAAAGGGACAAGTAAAATTGGTTTTCTCTTGGTCTTCTGGGGCAATAACAATCCGATTATAACCATAATAGTCATCTAACAAGCAATAATGACTATGTCCTGATAATCGCTCTAGCATTTGGTCGATAAAAGGAAGGGGAAAGTGGTCCTTCCTTGTGACCTTGTTTAATTTCCTTTAGTCAATACAAATGCGCCAACCAGTGGTCACTCGGGTTGGGATTAACTCATTATTATCATTCTGGACTACAGTGATACCTGATTTCTTGGGAACAACCTGAACGGGGCTGACCCACTTACTGTCTGAAATAGGGTAGGTAATACCCGCATCTAACAACATAAGCACTTCGGTTCGAACTACTTCTTTCATATTGGGGTTAAGTCGACGTTGCATTTCCCTACATGGTATGGTGTCATCAGGACTTATACCCTTAATGTCTGTTATGGTCCACCCTAAGTCTTCCTTGTTGTCTTGAAGCACGGTCACTAGCCTACTTTCCTGATCATTATCCGAGTCAGATGCTACAATCACAGGAAAAAATCTCAGATGGGCCTAAGAACGCATACTTCAAGGTATCTGGTAGGTTTTTAAGGTCCAACTTAGAAGGCTCTTCTAAAGGAGTTAGGGTAGACTTAGTAATTGGTAGTGGTTCGAATTTAGGTATCCATCCATCACTAGTCTATCAAAGGGGCATAATCTAACAAAGCATTCGCCTCATTAATCACACTATCATCATCAAAATCAAACCCAAAGTGGGTTAGGCATTTCTCTAATGGATCTTCTAACAAAGTGTTTGGTAATGACTCCTGAACTAATGTTCCTATTATGTTCACCTCTTCAATGTACGTGTCATCTAGCTCAGGGGGGTGCTTACTAATATTGAAAATATTCATCTAAATAGTCATATTACCAAAAAGACAAATTCATAATACCATTTCGACAGTTTATGATCGCATTAAGATGTAGCTAAAAATGGGTAACCTAAAACCACATGTATCTGGTTCTCTGGGTCAGGGAAAAGTTGGGTATCTAGGATAACAATATACACTGGATAAATAAACTTGTTGACCTCAATAAAAACATCTTCTATAATACCACGAGAAATTTTCACCGACCTATCAGCTAACTGTTGTGTTATCTGGGTAGATTTTAACTCACCAAGTCCTAGCTGGACGTACACATGGTACGGAAGTAAGTTCACACTGGCTCCCAAATCAAGTAACACTTTTTCAACACGGTAGTTACCTATTGTGCAAGAAATGGTAGGGGAACCTGGTTCTTTGTACTTAGGAGTTGTGTTTTTCTGGATAAGTGAACTTACATGACTAGCTAAAATGACTATCTTCTGTACACTAATCTTTCGCTTTCGCGTACAAAGATCCTTAAGGAACTTGGCATAAGTAGGAATCTGCCTGATTGCATCTAATATAGGAAGATTTATGTTGACTTGCTTAAAAATCTCCAATATATAATTAAAGTTAGAGTCCTTCTTAGTTGTACTAGCAGTTGTGGGAATGGGGATCTGAGCATAAAATCGGATTTCTCGGAACCGTAATAGACTCTTTAGAGACTCTATCAGTTTCTTCAGTTACTGGCTCAGAAGGGTGAACTACAACATGTTCACTATCGGGCATGGTTACCTTATTGTCTACCACTCGACCACTCCTAAGGGTTGAACAGAGTTCACATAATTGAACTGTTCCTCTCATTTAGGATTAGGATCTGTTTGACTAGGGAACCTTCCGTTCTCTCTCTCACTTAGAGTCTTAGCTATTTGTCTTACTTGAAGTTCTAACTTAGCAAGAGTCTGGGCACTAGTTTGAAAATTCGGTTTGGTTTCTTGTTGAAAACTAACCTGGCTCTTTGCTAACATAGAAAGAGATTCCTCTAAGCTATTCATTCTATTCTCGTAAGGGATTTGAGAGTAAGTTGGATCGAATGGGTTCTTGGGATAACTAAGCCCTGGTGGAACTTGAGGATTGCTAGTCTGTCCTTGATTCTGACCTTTAGACCATAAAAAATTAGGATGTTTTCTCCAACCAGGATTGTAGGTTTCTGAATATAGGTCAAACTTCTGACGGTTTTCAAACCTAGAGTTGTTATAAAAAGCATAGGTTTGCTCTTCACTAACCTTTCCTTCCCAAAACAAGTTATTGGGCTCTATTCCACAACTAGAGATTTGAGAGGCTTTATTCCTATCATCGGGTTCAACAAAAAACTTTATCAGCAGTTTTATTCTGGAACCCGCCAGCAAATAAAGACTCGACCATGGCTTTGGTCGAATAGTCTAAACCCTTATAAAGAATCTGGACTAGTTTCATTTTCTCAAACCCGTGGTGTGGACATTGAGACAAAAGATCATTGAATGTCTTTAAAAATCTATAAAGAGTTTTTCCTTCTTGTTGCATATTGGTACTAATTTTCTGCCTAATGGATGTGGTTTTATGCTTAGGGTAAAACTTCTGAAAGAAGGTTGTAGTAAGTTCATCCCACGTTTCTATTGACTCATATGGTAAGTTATGCAGCCATGACTTGGTTTTATTCTTAAGGAAAAAGGAAACATCCTAAGCTTTAGGACTTCATCAGTAAGGTCTTTAATCCTAATTGTTCCACAAATTTCCTCAAAATCCCTAACATGAAAGTAAGGGTTTTCATCATCTGTCCCTAAAAATACAGTGACCATCTGAATAATTCCAGGTTTCAACTCATAATTAGCCGTAATGGCAGGCAATTTAATACACGATGTTCGGTTGGACCTAGTTGGGTACATATAGAATTTCAAAGTTATTTTTGCTGGCACGACCGAAGTACTTGGGGTACCTTCCTCACTCAGAGATAAGTTCTCAAAACTGAAGTTTCCAAAGACAGGGCTCTCAAAAGAAGAATCTTCGAGCTACCCGGCAACGACGCCAAAAATTGATAGGTTTATGAGAAAACCCTATATATAATACCTGAAATCGCACGGCGTCTAACTAGTAGACAACGACAAATACGGGTTGAACCCACAGGGAGCGGGGATGATACTTCAACCACTATCTCTAACAAACTAATCAAATATAATGTTTTTGGGATTTTTAGAATTGAAAAGAAAATAATAAAAATTAAGTAAACTAAAAAATTATAACGAGGAATCGGTAACTAGGGAATTTTGTTTCCACCAATTTAATCATGCAAAATTCATGCAATTTCCAAAAGTATTTTCTATAATACTCGAGACAAATTTTATAATCAACCTCATATCTCGGAATATGTTTCAATAAAATCTTAAATGTTTAGTTTCACCGATGCAATTTCCTTCGCTTATAATGTAGCAATTCTAAAGTGTTGTTTATTAATCCTAAAGAATACACCGTCAAAGAATTTAACCCAAGCACGACATATCAATTACAAAGCATAAACAATCAAGAAAATCACATAAACAATTAGATGCCAAGCTATATAAAGTGAAAATACTAGTTATTAAATCATACGAAAATATTATTATGGAGTTCACAAATTAATACATAATTAAAATTGTTTTCTATCCAAAACCCTAGTCACACAAAATCAGCAAGACATAACAATGGATTTCTCAAAACCCATAAAAAAAAATATAAAAAAAAGAAAGTGGAAAAGTAAACCCTTTTTAGTGCCTCTTCCACTTCTGACTTTCTGTCTTGTTCTTCTAGTTTTGTTCAAAACTCCAACTCCTTCCAATCAGACCGCGTCCCAAAAGCTAACAGGAAAACACCCAACACGGCCGCCAACCAGCACTCCTCCTTGGTCTCCACCCAGCCGTCAGAAAACCAAAACCCAAAAACTTTCCCAAAGAAGTACGATGTCTCTTTCTTTTATATCACCAATTGAACTCTCTTCCAGGCTAACTCCACCGAACCAAAGACAACCACCTCATTCTCTTAGAGCAACTACAGCGGTTGGACCAGACCATCGATCAAAGACCAAATCTGTTTGCTCGTTTAAAAAAAAAAACGCAACGAAAACATGACTAAATATGATATTACGCTGTTGTAAATAAGCGTTAATTATCAAACGCTATATTAAAGTGACGTATATTACACAGACGTTTAACTAGACAAACGTTATGTTTTTGACGTTCATTTAGATTAGCGTTTTAAACATACGCTCATGTAATGAAGCGTTATGTACTCAAACGTCAAACGTTACTGTACTGAAGCGTTTTGATATAAAACATAGAAAAACGTCCTAGTAAAGTAGCGTCAAAACTCAAACGCTCTTCTAAAACAGCATTTCAAAAAAAAACGCCCACATATAACAACGTTTGAAATCCTAAACGTTGGTGTAGAGGACCGTTAATTTTGAAAACGCTGTTTTAAAACAACGTTTCAAAAACGCTGTTCTTAATAAACGTTTAATACAACGTTTCAGAAACGTCGTTTTAATACAACGTTTCAAAACAACGTTTCAAAAACGCTCTTTTAATACAACGTTTCAATTCAGAAACGCTCTTTTAATACAACGTTTCAAAAACGTTGTTCTTTAGAAACGTTTTGATAAACTTTTTCAGAAATGACGTTTGTGTTTATAAACGTCCTCGTACAATGGCGTTTTGGGAAAACGCTGTCTTACATGAGCGTCAGACTATATCTGTTTTGGACCATTTTCTTGACTAAACATGATCGGATATTGTTCAATTTTTGGACCAAATACTACATTTAGTCGTCCGTTGCGTCTCACAAAATCGGACCAAAGACCATTTCTGGTGTTTACTCTTTGGTCTGATCGTCCACTGCAGTTGCTCTTATTGCAAGTACCTCCACCACTTTCTCTTTCTTTTTCTAACATCCGACCACGTCTGCACATCATTGTCCCGTTATGCCAGTACGTCACCTCTTGTCCCACCTTCTCTAACTCACGTTTTCTTTTTTTTAATTGGCTCACGTCCCACCAACCAATGATCCACTACTATCTCCAACAGCCAAACCAAAGTTAGCCAACTCCAAGAGCACTAAAGAAAGTCCCACCTACTATTGATACTTCAACAACCAACATCCACTTTCTCACTTCTTACCCCACTACCTGACGAGCACCACCTTATATCCAGCCACGTCAACAATCAACAGACCCACACCTTCTTTCACTCACCGACCATACTTTCACTTCTCACTTTTTATGTCAGGCACTAACAAGAGATGTCTTAGCCAACTCCAAGAAAACGTCTGTTAGGCAATTTTAGCCCACTTAGGGTTTTTGGTGTATCCCCTATAAAAACACTAAAATACTAAATTTAATACAAAATCAAGTACTAACAAATATAAATAAGGTGGTAAATATATATAAATTATACCCGTATCTTATACAGTCGAATAAAAGGTGCTCAATGCTTTCATTCATGTGATTACATATGCTGCAATGAGTATCCATACTGTTGTTGGAAACCGCCAGCTTTATTCTAGTTGGAATGATTTCTTTGAGACATTTCCAAGTAAACATCTTTATTCTGTAAGGAACTTCAATTCTCCATAATTCCTTCCAAATTTTACTAGAAATCTGACCATCACTGTTGTGCATCTGAGTTCTTCTATCCATAATATTGTTGTAAGTACCCTTAACAAAAAACTTACCATCTCTAAATGACAACCAAATGAGTTCATCATCCTCTTGCTGCAATATTTTCAAGCTAACAATTTCTTGAACTATATTAGCATCAAAAAGATATTCAAGTAAATGAGTATTCCAATAGTTGTTTCCTGGAATCATAAGCTCACTAACATAAGTAAATTGAATATCAGCATCTCTTCTTGATTTTAATTTATCTGGCATGCTTCTTATCCACCTGTCAATCCATATGTGAATTAGCTTTCCATTGTGCACCAACTTAAAGTAATTTTGCTGCAAAATTTTGTGCCTTGCCACACCCATGAAGTTGATTTCCTTTCACTGGTATCATGAAGAATGTTCTTACCTCTAAGGTATTTGGCTTGAAAGATTTGCACACATAGGCTGGAAGTCTGAGTTGTCATTTTCCATGCTAGTTTAGTCAGTAAATCATGATTTAAACTTTCAAGGTCTCTGAATCACAGACCACCATTGAATTTAGACTTGTATAAATTGAGATACGCTATCAAGTTAACTCCTCTATTGTTGATATGCCCCCAAAATAACTTACACCGAATAGTATTTAGCTGATTTATAAGATTTTTAGGCATTCTAAAAGTGCTCATTTGATAAAGTGGTACTGAATTGAGTACATGCTTCACTATAGTCATTCTTCCATCTTGGTTAAGAGTTTTGGATTGCCAGAATGCCAATCTCCGTTCAAAAGCTTGTTTGACTTCTTTGAATGCCATAGTTTTTGATCTTCCTATAAGCAATGGTGACCCTAAGTACTTTTCCTTCTTTTCCGTATTCTTAACTCCCAGAACGTCTTGAAGAGCCTTGCAAATATCCTCATCAAGGTCGTTACTAAAATGTATAGCTTACTTATCATAGTTAATTATCTTCCCAGATTGTGAACTAAAATTATTTAGAACATCAATGAGATTATATATGCTTGTAAGATCAGCAAAGGTGAGAATAAGACAATCATCCGCGAATAAAAGATGATTGATATGACGGGCTTCTCTAGCAACAGAGATCTCTATAATATTGTTATTGAGATAAGCTTTAGTAAGTTTATTGCCAGAATAAACAAATATGGTGATACTGGATCACCTTGTCTAATGCTTCTGGAGGGATGAAATTCCTTGCATGGAGTACCATTGAGCATAAAAAATAATATAGTAGTGCTAACACATTGATGAATGAGTTGACACCAATCTTCTGAAGAAAAAAAAAGTGTTTAAAGCCTTTGTGAGAAAATTTCATTCAAGTCTGTCAAAAGCCTTTGACATGTCTAGCTTGAGAGCAATCCAGCTTTCTATACCTTCTTTTTTCGCCATTGAATGAATCAATTCCTGAGCTATCATAGTGTTAACATTGACGAGTCTACCAGAAACATATACAGCTTGATAAGGAGATACGATTTTCTCCATAAGAGGCCTCATTCTTCTAACTAAGATCTTGGAGATAATCTTGTATGAAGTATTACAAAGACCAACTGGACGGAAGTCAACTGGATCTACAGATTTCTTCTTTTTGGGAATCAAATAGATGTAACTCTTGTTTAACTCATGCGATATATGCTTGGAAATGAAAATTTATTTTACCATTGCACATACCTCACCAACAATTTTCCATTGAGTTTTATAAAAATCAGCAGGGAATCCCTCTGGTCCTGGAGCTTACCAGTTTTCCATTCTTTTAAGGGTGGCCAAGATTTCTTCATTGGATCGAGGAGTGAGGAGCAGTTTATTTTCCTCATCAGTGATAAGAGATGGCAGAATTTTTTACTATTTATCATCAATAATGAGAATAGAAGTGGTATTTATGCTTAGAAAATATTCAGTAAGCACCTTTTCAAGATACTTTCTTTTTGTAGCCCATGAACCATCCTTGCGTCTAAGACTGTCAATGTTGTTCCAAGCCTTCTTTCTATTTATAATAGTGTGGAAGTATTTGGAATTATTATCCATATCATTTATGAAAGTAACCCTAGATTTTTATTTGTGAAAGTCATTTTTAATAACCTGTCATTTCTTAAGATCACTGATAACTGTGGTAATCTTGTCATCAATCTCAACAGAATGAGCTTGAGTTTGAAGAATGTTAAGTTCTTTTTGAAGATTATCAATTCTGTGGTTGATATCTCCAAAATGCAGTCTATTCCACCTGGTCAGGGTCTTTCTTTTGAACTCTATATTCTTTATTAATTTTAAAGTTGGTGTTCCCTCAACAGATTTGATCCAAGCATTGGCAATTTGAACAACACATGACTTATCATTTAACCAAATATAAAAGAACTTGAAATAATTTCAGAGCTTAGGATGATTATAATCATCAAGAATAAGAATAGGACTATGATCACTACCAACCTGATTTAAATAATGCAGTTTAGAAGTATTGAAAACCCGGTTCCAATCAGCATTACCAAGAGCAAGGTCTGTTCTAGACTTTTTTGTTCAGTCCTCATATTATTATTAGTCCAGGTATGATCCTTTCCAATATACCCAATATCTTCAAGACCAATGATGTGAAGAATATTATTAACCATACCACCGGCTGAAGTAGAAGTATCCCTCGCTTCCTCAAGTAAGTGAATATTCAAATCACCCATAAGAATCCATGGTTGTAATATATTACTACCCAACTCTTGAATAAAGTCCCATTGAACTTTCTTTTTAACATAAGGATTACACCCATACATGTAAGAGAGAAGCCATTCTGGTTTGCTAGGATCAGTTTGTATGCGGCAATGAATCATTTTATTTTTGTTGTTGACAATTTCACATGAGAATCCATCCTTCCATAAAAGAACCAAACCACCAGATAACCCAATAGAATCTATGATATAATTGTTAGGGTATTGAAAGGCCTTAAGTAAAGGTTTAATTTTCATGCTATTTAATTTAGTTTCACAAAGAAATATTATGTCAGGATTTTGACTACTAATGAGATCCTTAAGATGATTTATGGTGTCATGGGATCTAAATCCTTAAACATTCCAGGATAACACTCTCATAGTGTTGAAATGATTTAAATAGAAAAGACAGTTCAAGTTTGTAGTTTTGAAAAGATACACCTTAAAGAAAAGAAAAATGCAACTGTAAAATGATGTATTACTAAAACTAAAACAAGAGATTCTAATGAAACTTTTGCAACAATTAAATTTAACCAGAACTAAGACTATGATAAGTGCATAAAATGATTTTAATATGTATGTAGTTATGAAAATGAAGAGAAAGAAAAATATTAAGCAATACTTTGTCTGAAGTTTTGGATGAATTTTCTGGTGAGTTCTCTTTTGTTTCCATGTGTACTCTATTTTTTCCATCACTACTCCTTCCATATCATCTGGTAAGTTGTTGCATGAAGAATTAGTATGATTGAGGCCATAGTTCACACCATGAATTGTAAGGGTTGAGATGAAAGTGTTTTGAGTGTGATTTGTAGGATTATCTTTCTGACTCCCTCTTTAATGTCAATTTCATCTAACATTTCACCATTCAAGTTGACTTGTGTAGTGTCATTTTCATCCTCCAACTCCTGCATTTGATCTTTTGTTTCTTTTCCTGCTGCTAAGCTTTCTTGATGGAGGATTTATTCATCTTCGGTCATCCTTCTAAGCCTTAACTCTTCAGCTACAATATCACATATATCATTATTATGATTAACTATGTAGTACTTGTCGCATAGATCATGCGGCTGTTTAACCCAGTGGTATTTGATCCAAGTGGCATCACCAGCCCTAGTGTTCCACATTCACCTATTTTGAGAGGCTTATCCAAGGTCATTTTAACTCTTGTTGTGATATTATTGTTATATCTAGGCCTACAGTTCTTTGGATCAGTGTCTCCTATATTTTTCCTCAATTCTGCAATGGCTTCATGAACTACTGCAACAATATGATGCTCTAGAAGAATATTTTTTAAGAGTAATGTTCCATTGTTGATGATTCAATTCTCACTTGTCATACGGAATGTATGTAGTATATTTTTTAAGGGCTAGTAAGCATTTCTTGAAATTCCAAGGAGATTTCTTGAGTATCTCTTCTTGATCTTTCTTGCTTCTCAAGTTGAAAATAAAAAGATTTTTTCCCACAACTTTGATTTCCTTGTTCCTATATTTCTTCCATAAGATGTTGATTTCCTCCTTTAGTTCCCCTGTTTCTATTGTATCTGTTGAGAACAGTTTGCCAATGAGACCAAATTCCTATTCATTATTAGGTTCTGACAAAGCTTTGGATGAACCTATATCCATACGAGTAAGCCTAGTGTTCAAACCCTTGAGATTGGTTCTCTTCATTTAATTAGTTATTGCTTTGATCTGGTTATTAGCCGTTATTTTGCTTCGAATTCCAAATTGGTGTTGACTAGGTTTTGAATAGGTATGAAGGTTCCTACGTGTGTTTTCTTTGTTTGCATAAAATTATAGTAATTGAAGGAGTTATCAACTAAAAATATGGAGATAGTGGACTCATTCCTTAAATATGGTTGGAAGAATTTATCTATAAGGAAAGTAAGGGATACTTGATTTAAGCCACCTAGGTAGTCTTGAAGACTTAACAAATTTAGGGAGTGAAAATCACAATTATAGTTGAAACAACCCTTGTGAATTTGAATTTGAAATTCAAAAGTTTGAGAGGGTTTGAACTGGTTTTGAAGTTGAGTTTTCATGGAATCAAAAACTTGATTTGGAACTGGCCAATGATACATACTTGATCATACTTTGAGCAACCATCATGGTAGTGATGGATAGCAATACTGCTTGTCTTGGCAATACTGTCATAAGGAGGTAGAACACACTTTTAACAAAATTCCAATACTGGAAGCTCGCCATTAACAATCCAGTTAACTGCAGAGGAGAATTTAGGTATCCATTAAAAAGTAATCACTATATATAAGATTAAAGATGAAAATTAATCTATAAGAGCATATAAGTGAAAAAACTTCAATTTTAGAAACTAGAAAGAACTACAATAACAAAAATGAGAATGAAAAAGAAAAAAAAAAAAGAAAATTTTAAAAAACAGATGTAAAGAAAAATGAAAACAGATAAAATAAAAACAATAGAGAGATCTTCAAACACTGAATCGTGATGTTAATCCATGGAGGAGGAGAATATAAGCATTTAGTTTGATTTATATAATTCATCCATATATTGTACGCTCCTCCAAAGATTGCTAATTTACATTAGTTTTCCTAGAGATTTCTAATTGATGACTATAGCTGCAGATAATCCTACAACCACACCCCAAGATCCTATACTAGCAAATATGAAAGTAAGATGGTCACAAAACAATGCACAAGAGATTTTACGTGGTTCGGTGCTAAACTTACATCTACGGGAAGGTTTTACTATGTATTAATGAAGATTACAAGCTCTCTCTTAAGCTATGACTCTCATATGTTATTCTCTAAGTATCTCTCTTACTCACTCAAAAAAAGTTCAACCCTTATTCAATAGGTTGTTTCTCCTTTTATAGATAGTATTACAAATAATGGGTTACAACTCATTTCTCTCGCTGGCTTTCCGAAGTGGAACTTCGCTCGGGTCTGGACTTGTCTTCTTTCCTTCGTATGAATCTGACCTGTGCTTGAGAAATGTTACGAAGTTGTAATGATTGATCTTGCTGAAGGTGTCACTTTCGAACTGACACCGAATGAATACTCTTCGCCCACCTGTCTAGTCAACTCGAGTCTTCCGTTGATCTGACCGTTCTAAATTTCATTAAATGCTAAACCACCTGATACGAGCCTGGCCGTAGATTATTTACGTACAAACATATGTCTATATCTTATGCGAGTGGTAGATATCTCGATTCTAGTTTCCGTAACTTTCGAACTTCCACTCGGTGTATCGATCCCTATCTTGTTATCTTATATACGAACCATGCGATGCTTCCATGTGGCAACACTATTTTCTACCCCCATATTTTACATCTTTCCTTGTCAACCGAACGAAGGTAGGATGAAAAGGAAATTATTCACATGTTTTTAATTGTCGCCCACGTCCTCTTAAATTCCGCATGTAACTGATACATATTTTTTAACTTCCCTTCTTCCCCCTTTATGACCAGGTAACTACCTCTGCCCTTTGGGTTTCCCCTCTTTTTAGTATAATACATTCTCTTCAAAATTCCCAAGTACATTAACTTTTTATTCTTCAACAGTGCTTCTCTTTCTTTTCTGCTTCTCTGCCATCATTCCCTCATTTTACCTCTCTGAAACCGCTTTCAATTTTGTCTATGCAACTGCATTAAACTCTACAACTGCAACCAATGGATTTTCTCTTTTAACCACTTTGATTCTTTAATGTAGGTCACTTCTCATTTTCATCTTTAATATTTGATTCCTGATTTTCATCATGATGTTTTCTGTGATTATTTGATTTTGCTCTGATTTTCTTTATTTCTCTTTTATGTTGCCTGATTTGACATAGGTCTTTCTCTTTTTTGTCCTTGCTTCAGTAAAATGTATTCAAATAGAACTTTTGTTGATGATGCTTTACTGAAATCTATAACGACTTCCACCAGTGAGGTCTCCATCTTTATCCCTTCAAATTCATGTTTTACCAGTCTTCTTGACTTGAATTGGAGCGAACCCTAGTGCACATCGAGGGTGATTGTTACACTTGGACTGTTGAGAGTTGGTCTACCGATCCCAATGGAAAAACCTGAGAACCCCTTGTTCTATGAGGTTTTCTCTCGCCTGGTCCCCCAGCGAGTTGTTATCAACTGAGTGGCAACGCGATTCGCATACTCAATTCTCTGAGGGATCGCAGGAGAGAACCACTTTTTCGAATGATTCAAAGGAGTTTGATTTTATATTCTACAACACTAACTCTTTCTTGAATAACTACAACAATGATCTTTCAACTCGTCGAACAGTCGAGAAGTGGGGAGTCAAGTTCAATTACAAGAATATCCCCGAAGACTGCAAACTCTATGGAAAGATGTTGACCCAGTCTCCCACAACACCAATTTCTTGTGCCGTCACCCTAATGATGAAGTTCGGTTGAAATTTTCATCAATTCTTGAAGGTCCCTGGGTTTGGGGATGGACCGAGGATAATGCAATTAACCAGGGTCCCGAACCTGCGCACAACTACCTGCTTCCCTATGCTCCTTAGAGGTTCGTCGGTCCCAGGGTACTTGCTCTTCTCATTTTTTCATTCTTTAAGATTTTTTTTTTATTTTTGCTTTATTGCCTCGGATTATTTCCTTCTTGCTTTCGCAGGGTGAAGATGGTGCCAGAGTTCCTCCACTTCCCTAAAGTAACAAGCGAGCTTCTACGGAACGAGCTTTTGTGGAAACACCAACTCCTAAGAAGGTAACGAATATTTCTTATTATTTTGTCTTTGTCCCTTGTATCATGTATGCCTTTGTTCCTTATCTGAATTGGGAGTTGGTGTTGATATAGGATGGCAAGAAACCTCACCGAGCTTCTCTTTTGAATTTTGACAATCTCTAAGCGGTGAATGTGTCGGTGGACAGTTCTACCCCATCTACGGCCCCCACTAAACCTATTAAAGATGATGTTGCTAATGTTGCCACTGCCTCTGCGAGTTCTTCGCTTGCAGGAAACGGATCCTTTGGTGGTTCCATCTCCTAGGGGTACAAATGTTGAGAATTCTTCGACAAAAACTGACAAAACCCCTCAAATTGTATGTGACTAAACCCAGGTATTGTAGACATTCCCTCATTTCCATCCCGGAGCATCTTAAGCTTCCCATTTATAGCAAAATCCCGTTATTGGCTCATTCTTCATCGAACCATATGGATCGATCTAGCAATGATGGAATGTATATTTTGTTTGCTGAATCACATGAAATTTTACCCAACTTCATACCATTGAGCGGAGTAACAAGGAGAATTTTCTACTCAAAATAGAATTTACAACAGGATAAAACATTCCTGGAAGAAGATATCTGAGAAGTCCGTTATTGTTGGTTCTTTGGAGAGAAATTGTCTCAACCATGGAGACTAGCCGAATTGCCGAGGGTTCATCTTCACCAGCCGAGCAAGCGATGTGGTTCAAAATGTTCGAGTCCTTGCAAAAGGGAGAGCCCGTCGTGGTGCCGACCAAGCTCTGTTCATCAATGATGAGCCTATTCTCATCTTCCTTCTACACCTCTGGTGCTCGTGCCACAGGCTCTGCTGCTGCCAGATCACTAACATACAATTAGAAGTCCAGATAGTAGTAGAGGCTCCATCGTTGATTTTGCAAGGGAAATCAAAGAAAATAAAAAAAAGTTTTATGTCCTTAAAAAAACTTTCTATATTGCTTCAACAAAAAAAATTCTACACATGACAAAACTTCCCATAAATCTTCTTTTTAACATAAACTCTCAGAGATACCCAGAATAAATAATAAGAAATACATAAAAAAAGATGAAAAAAAAATTTAGGTTACAACATCAAGTACACAAAATTTATTTCTTTAATGTTAAAAACACGACATTAAACTTGTACAAACCCTCGTTTAGTTATTTATTTGATCAAATAACAGCGCTTAACTGTTCTTAACCATACCGAAGTGAAGGCAGTAACCAGTCTCCTTTAAGCCCAAACCCTTAAGAGTTGAAATACACCTTCTTCAATTGTTTCTTCTAACTTGGATGAGTATCTTCTCCTTCACATGTTTCATCTCCCCATCAGTCCACCTCAACTTCACGTCAGAGTATTATAATCTGGGAGGTTGCTTACCAAATCAACTTTTGCAAATCTATCAAGATACATATATATAACCTACATAAAGATAAAGAGAAAAAGAAGCTGTATGTGAAGATGATTGCAGTGATTACAACAATGGAATTGCTACATGAAATTGCAAACCCAATGTAGTTGATTCAGTAAACGAATTCATGACAATTTTAACCATACATAGATTAGATTTATAGAGAGAGTTGATCGCTACTAAAAGAACACCTCTTCTACTTATGGAAGTGTCCAATCACAAATTTGGCTGATGAGGTACACATATGGACCATTTGGAAAATGGAAAAGCAAACCACGACAAGACAACAACTTACCTTTATAAATATTAAGCAGTTTGCTGGACTTGACGGTGTATTTGAAGCATCCAGTCCACATAGCTACTACTTCCAGCAAACTGGTCCTCAACTAGATTCACAAGTAGCAGTAAACCTTCTCTTGGGTGTTCACCCTGCTTTACAAGATGGCAATGCTGATAACAGGAAGGATCCTTCTCTCTTAATCTTTTCAGCATCGCCATTAGCCTTCTTGATGTATCATTATCTTGCTCCGTAAGGTTAACCTGAGTACCACACAAGAAGCGCACTAAAAGACCATTACAGAGAGAAACAATTCTACGTAAAAAGAATATGAACTGAGCATCTTTACAAATTAGAAGGTAAATTAGCCAAATCAAAAGAGAGAAAAAAAACAAGAAAATTAGATAGAAAACGAATTCAGGATCTGCTTTTCTTTCTTGCTTTGTATGTCATTTAGCTACGCGTTATCTGAAAGTACTACAGACTGCAGCAAGGAAGGAACACCATACCTTGAACAGATCAATGAAACCTGATAAATCCGCCCCAACTAAATTGTTAGCTATTTCAGGTGAGAAAATTTTTCCAAGCCAAATAACAAAGTGGAGTCCGTCATCATAAATATAAAGGCCTCTAGAATCTAAGGTCTCTGAAGCTAAAGGTAATTCCTTTAAGTAACTCGCCAGATTATCAGCATTAGCTGGTCCCTGTAAACATAATGTGATGTAGGGTGAGATTTACAGCATTCAAATTTTATACTAAAGAAAAAGCAAAATCTAGTATGCTAGTTCTACCTTTGCAAGGTGCTCGTCAATGCGAATTAAGTTAGGATAGAGAAGCTTAAGCAGCCTCGAAGTAGGCAAGGTCATCATGGTATAACCAGCTGCAGAACGTTCATCCAGCTGGGCATCACCAAATCCTCCACGAAGAGGTACAGATTTACACAGCGCTAACCCATATAGAGGTAAGAGTTTCAGTGATTCAGGATATATCATCTTTACGCCCAAACGATGCTGCACAGCATATAGGTTTCTGTATTCCCTTAGGGCTTTCACAATCTTCAGTTGCACAGAATGGCGTGCATCTTCTAGCTTATATGATAAAGCTTTCTCAATGGCTGCAAGAGTGTACCTTTGTTAAAAAATAAATAAATGCCAGCGAAAAAGATCACACATGAAAATAGCTTTTATATCCTACCGAGCCTACTAAACACAGAAACTATAGCACCAGTGTCAGCCTGGCGGTACATCTCTCCAAGGTCAGCTACCACCGGTGCTGCAGCTGTATGAACCCTGATACGCCTCTCTCCGGAAGAAGAAGTATATCTTTCCTTCGCTAAGGAAACCTCAGTAAGCATCATTAGATAAAAAAGTTTTAAGCATATGAAACTGGCAATCCCGAAATCAGGAGGAAAAAAATACACGAGAAAACCAGAGGGAGGAAAGCGAAGTACGGCAATTTTGAATAATTGGTGAAAATGACAAAACTATGTAATGATCATTTACGAACTTCTATCAGAAAAATAAAATAAAACAATGTATAGTGATGCATTCCAAAGTTTAATTCCAGGCAACAAAGGATACAGCAGTGCAACTTGGAAATATACTGTTTGATTTGTCAGTAAATTCTCTTCTAAAGATAACTGCATTGCAAAGGCTTTATCCGAATCAACAGCTGGAAGTGCCAATAAGTCTGTCGACCTTAACATAAAGTGTCCGTGATACGTGGTAAATCGTACTCCTGAAAAAAAAATAGTACTTCTCTTAGAAAACTGTCAATCATCATCTACAAAATCAAAGTCAAGAAATATAAAATGTGAGAACTCGTCAATTGACCTTTTCCACATCTTATACGCATGACGCTTTCCCAAGCAGTCTCCCTCGTAAGGTCCCTAGCTAACTCATAAGTCAACTTTTCTTTGTGAATGCCTGCTTGGAAACTTGGATAATAGTATACCTGGCCACCAGTATACTTCGCTAGTGTTCCTATATGAAGGGGATTAGGAATGTTATTAAAGAAACAACTTAAGAACATCAAAATACCTTATATACAAGAAAATATGTACCTAAGGAAGCCAAATCGGTGTACTTGTCACTGAAAGCATATACATTCACACCAATCTGGAACTTAGTAAGATCAGCAGCCATTTGCTTGTAAAATGGATCTTCTGGTATTCTTAAGGCATGTTCTTTATCTGTTCCATAAACACGAAGATCATCGCCACGTGACCTTAAACGGCCAACACCAAGAGTTGGTAGTGTTGTTTGAAAAATCAAAAGCTTCCCTCCAAGTCGGTTCTGTTAAAAGGAGCAGTTATGGAGGTTGGTTTGATTTGATATATTGGTAGATTACATGTCTAAAAGGCTTCAGAAACACATTACAATTCCAATTGAAATGAATAAAAAGATATCAATTGAAAAATAAATCAAAAATGTGCATATAAGCAAATAAGTAACGTACCATAACCATGAACGCTGCTTTGAGAGCTGGCCCAAACGCAGATTCCACATTTACATTGTCCAGAAACATGGTTGGCAGGCTATCTAGGAAAGAATCCACCACGTGTCTTGATTCAGACAAGTTTACAAGGAGATCATCTGGCAATGGTACAAATATGTCATCCAGATCTGATACTATCATCATTTGGGGCTGCGTCAGGGATGACTGGCACAAGGAAAAGGTGGAATATGTCATAAGCTGGACTAAATTGTTAATTAACCCGCTAAGAAACCTGGAAACTAGCCAAGTCACTATATTCAAAATTGGGAAGAAACACCATGTCATATCATACTACTGAGTTCATAATTTGGAGCATATGAGAAACTTGCCTTCATATTGTAGAAATGCAATGTGCTGTCATAAGTTATAAAACCTATCTGTGTTCTTGAGGGGGCAGGCAGCTCATCCAAACAAGATTCGATGGTCTTCGCTACAACCTGCCAAAAAATGGTAAAGATCAGTAATTCAAAAAGGCCCAACTTAACCAAGATGAAGAACGTATAAACCTTACTCAATAACCTTTTTCTGGTATGCCAAGTGCAAATAAAATATTATAGGGAAGAACTAGTGCATCCACCATAATCCATACCATGCATGAGCAACAAACTAACTATATGCAAGTGCATGGAAAGGGGTAGATGCAAGGGACTTTGGTGGTTCAAATCAAACCAATCCTTCAAAGCTGTTTCCATACCTCAAGCATACCGGATTTGACTGCAGAAATTGATACATCTATGAGGAAAAAATATAGTGGTGGCATTGGAGGTCGCACCATGTATTCGGTTGGAGCAACAAAATCTACACTACCCTTTGTCAGTTCAGGCCGTTGATCCATATCAATTCTTCTTCCACTGGCATCCAGATGAGCAAAATATTCACCAGGAACTGAAAAATTGGAGTTAAATAGCTTACCCACCTTTCCGACACTTGAAGAATGATGAGATGGAGTTACTTCCTCTAAATTTAATAGATAAACTAATAAATCTAACAAAACACAGAACTAACGCAGCTACTTGTTACTTTTAACTGACTTGTGCCAAAAATCAAAAACAGATGAATACAAATGGTTTATTGCGAGTCTACCATCATTGTTGAAAGCACACATGTTGCAGCGCCACTTCCGTCCTGCATCCATAAATTGCACATATGGATTGACATATGTACGGCATCTCCTACAACGGATAATGCCAGTGGGTCCAAAATTGACTATCGGCACTTCCTCCTGAGACAGAGAGTAAAAAGCTAAGGAAGTTAGTTGCAGATAGAAAATACTAGTAACTAAGGCAATGCATCTCCAACATTTAAGAGAAAAGAATATTAGACTATGAAAGAACATAATCTGACTCACTGACCCCTTTTGGAGCTTCAGCAAGAGGATGAACAACTGCTCCAAGAGGCAAATGCCACCTCGCAAGAAGTGATTGGGAATTTGGCATTGCACTAGTAGTGAGCCGCAAATACCTAGGAGCACAATTCATGGGGTATATTTCAACAAGGGATGTTGGCTCAGCATCACCATCTAACGGTCTTGGCAGTGATCTGTGATCAATTCCAGGATCCATTAATCCTGGAGCAGACCCAACAGATAGCGAGCGGAACTCCTCAACTAAGTCTAGAAGACCACCTACAGGGGGTCCTACACCAGGATGTTGCAATGAATTTGTGTGAGCTGCAAGAGGATTAGGTGGTCCATACACTCCTGGGCGACCAAGAAAACCAGGAGTTTGCACTGGTGGAGGACCTTGAGTTGCTGGAGTTGCTTGCCTGTAAGGATATCCAAACACATTCAGCCTTGCTGAAGGAAGCGATGAATCTGCCGCGGACTGGGGAGCACTCCCTCTTTGAGTTGGAAAATTTCTACTTTGAGGTTGAGGTGGAGGTGCCATACGCATTGATGAAATCTGGGGCTGTGGATGAAATGGAGCAGGTGAGGGCTGAAAAGCTTGTTGACTTCCAGAAGGAACAGTGGGTGGGGGTAATGTAGGTTGACCAGCAGGTGGGCCACCGAAAGGAGACATAGGCTGTGCTGGTGAAGTAATCTGTGGCGTCGAAAAATGTTGATAAGGACCTACATTAGCTGAGACTTGTGAAGGTGGTGCATATGGACCATTAAGCATAGCTGCAGGTTTTCCAGGGAAAGTTGGAGGTCCAGAGGATGAATAAGGCATTGTTGGAACAGGAGCAGGAGCCATAGATGAGGCTGTGGGTCTTCCAGGAAAACTGGGAGGTCCAGGCATTGTCGGAATGGGGGCAGGAACCATAGGTGAAGCTGCAGGTCTTCCAGGGAAATTTGAAGGACTGGGCCTTTCATTTCCCATGGGGGGCTGCATTTTGCTCGTATAATCTTATAATTTATCAAAGTGCCATCTGCCAAGCCTGCAATATCAAATACAACGACTGTAAAAGCTCTGCACATGAATCATAAGACAGTATATAATCATAATAAACTCAGACTTCATAGTATATAAGTTCACTGCATCATAATGGATGTATGATACTAAACACGGTATTGAAAAGAAAGCAAGCAACTGCACGCATCTTCCAAAAAATTATACTTTTAAGTAAGAGACTAGAAGAATCTTGACCCTGACAATACCTCCAGCTAACAGTATCAGGTCTGTAATAGTATGATTAGGAGTCTGAATTCAGTTCTTTAAGTCCTTATTAACAGCTTGCAGTTGGCCTTTTTTAAAAATACATGCTTAACAAGACGAGGAGTATACTTGATGACAACTAGAACAACAATTATCTGCAATATCTGCCATCATAATGAGATTTGAAACTGTTCAAGAACCAGCCACAACAACACTTTCACCATTAAAGCAATCAAGCAAACTATGTCCTTTATACCTGAAGTTTCTATCTCAAAATTTTTGTAGTTGTCAGGAAATGTACAAACTTACAGAAATTACCATGTTATAATTTTAAATTCCTGTATTATAAAACTAAAATCATATAGTTAAAGTCGGTTCTTATTGCACCATATTTCTAGTCCGTCAGCAAAAAACGTGCCTGTACTATAATTGGAAACCGCATTATTTGATGCAAAATCTTCGCATATCACACTTGCTTGTATAATAAATTATCTAAGTTTAAGGTGTAATCTGGTTATCAATCCGTTGAAACAAAATAAAGTTGAGCCAACTTGCAATTTTATTCTCATTGCTTAAATAATGGCATGTATATTGTCATCATCTCATTGCACTGGCCGTACACACGCAACCTTGCTTCAAGAAACTAGAGATATCACTTTGGCAATGAGGACTGAAAGTTCAAATATGCATAACGTCTAATGTTAATACTAACATATGGATAATATCTCATATACAAAGAATCAATAGTATTACTTGCAGATCTCTCATACATGGAATACCTCATCTCAGTTACATACCACAAAGAAATATTGAGAATTTTCATCTTTTTCGTAAAAGCTACAATTTTCTGATCGGAATTAAACATTGGGCAATTATAAAGGTCAAAATCTTTTATTGAAATCTGAATACAATGTTCTCTAAAAATCACTAATTTATTCTCATCAAATCAGATGGATAACTCGGACATTTAAGAAACTAGAGACCGAAATCTAAAACAAGATTAGAGATTTATGATCAAAATAAACAATATAGTTCACAATCAATCAAAAAAAGAAAAAACTGAAATCTAAGTGCCTGATTGAACTTACCTGGCGTTAATAAAATATATATTGATCAAATTATAATTTCTTCGATCAGAAACCCTAATAATTGAGAGGGTACAGCGAGAGAAACAGATTCTGAAAAATCGAAGAAGAAGAGTTTGATTTCAGTGCAGGTCTTTAAAAGAACACGATCTGGGTCAGAGAGACAGAGACTAGTTCAAGTTCTTTTCTTTTGTTTGGAATTCTAATCCAGTTCTATTGAGAATTGAAATTTTATATTTCAACCCAATCTCAAACAACCCAGATTATTTATGAAACTAGTATAGGGATTACGAAAACACTGGAGGGCTTCTCTAGGATACTAAAGGCTGCCCTATGTTTATTTTTTGTTGAGTCGGTATTTGGATCTGATTCGGTCTCTGACTCGGCCCGCCCGAGTCAGATGTTAGATCATCTGTATTTTATTTTGAGATAAATTTGATTCGCGACCTGAGTCAGACCTAACATCTGACTTAGATCCATTTGAATCAGGTATAAAAATACCCTTGACTTATTGGACCAAACCACTGACTCACATATTTTTGAGTCTGATGAGTTAGATCTAACTCAAAAAACAAACATATTGAGTCAGATCCATATGAGTCAGGTGATTTCAGTCAAATCCAGACGAATCAGATCCAGATGAGTCAGATCAAAAAAGAAAAAAACATGATGTAAGTTTGGTATTGATATGATATTTATAAAAACGTTTTTCTGTTGTGTATTGGTGTGTTGTGCTTTGTAAAAAAAGCAATTAAGCATTCGGTAAACTATAAACCAAAAGGTAAAACAGATTAAAATATTAATCAAATTGTGTTTGGTAAATATCAGATTCAACTATTATTGTGGTAACAAATGACAAAAACATATATTTATCTCATAATAGTTCTATCAATTTATTGGATTTAAAAATAATTTAAATACTTTAATTTTTAAATGTTAAATATATATTTAATTTTTAATATATATATATATATATATATATAATGTTGAATTTACTAATAATGATCATTATTTTTATTGTTAAAAAATATTATTTTTACAATTATAATATATAATTATCTATTTTTCTAATAAATATAATTCGTTATAACAAATCAAAATAAAATTTAATATATATATAATTTTTATTTTATATTTAGAAACCTATCACTGGGGCTGCAACCTTTGGGTTTTGAGGGCTGCAACGGATTTAAATGTCCTAAATATGGATAAAGGGGACTCAATAGTCATGTCAAATGTCATAACTACCCTAAATCAAATACAAAAACTAAAACAAAGCCTAAATCTATTCATCTTCTACACTTTCTCCTCCTTCTCCTCTGTTTCTTTCTCTTATTCTCCATTTCATCTTCTCCATTTTTCCTCTTCAAACGACGATTAATGGTCGATTCTCAAAATTATTCATCGCCGAGCAAACTCTTTCTATAATAAAAGATGAGGTCGAAGTAAGTGTCCAAAGGTGGTACTCTAAGAACCCGAAAAAAACCAGTTAAAGAAGAAATTTGAGTTCAAGTTCGGCTGAAGAACCTGAACAGACGAACCAAGAAGAGGGAAGAAGAGCAAACTCCTGATAATCTTCCACCAATGACTCATATAAGGTAGGAAACGAAAAACCCACCATTTTTCTATGAATTTGATTGCATAATTAGGTTAGATTTGATAAAATCAGGATTTACAATTTCTGTTTCAGAACTGTCTACGGCTAGCAAATGTTGATTTCTTAACCATAATTATAGTAATACGGTTGGGAACTGTTATATTCTCAGTCGTAGAAGAGTATTTTTTTCCACCTACGGTTGGAAAATTATGAAATCCCAACCTTAAGTTAATATTTGTAGTTTCTATGTTTAGGAACTAAGAAATTCTTAACTGTAAGTGAGTATATATGCTTACGCCTGGATAGTTTTTAAAAAACCTAGTCGTATGAAGTGTTTTCTAGTCATAGCTATAACATTTCCCAATCGTAGGAAGTGTATCTCAAACGTAAGAGACTCTGAGTTTCAGTAAAAAAAAAAGTTTCATTCTTACGGCTAGGTCGATGCTTTCAAAAGTCAAGCATAAGACCATGGTTCCCAGTCATAAGAAAAAAAAATCCCAACCGTAGGCTAGTTTTTCCATATTTATGTAACCATGAGTTTCCTGTTTTGATTTTTTTTTTTGTTTGTTTTGAAATTTTTGAGCTTTGTTTTCTTGTTAAATGTATTGAACATGCCTTTAATTTGTTATAGGAATCGAAAGGGAAAGAAGAGAAGAACTCTAAAAGTAACACCAAGAAATGAGGCGACTCCAACCCCTCGTCACAACAAATAATTGGGTGCAGGAAAAAGGAACCCATGTACACTTGTTATTAGTGAACCAATAAAAGAATTAACTGAACGACTTGTGGTTTCTCAACGACAACAAGATGAGACTGAAGAAGAACATTGGGCCCAAACAAGTGTTCGTCCATCAGTTGGTCCCTATGATATTAAATTGAATGGAAAAGAGAAGAAGACAACTCATTCTACACCAAAACAAGTGATTGACGGTATTGTTTTTTTTTGTCCGAAAAGACAAATGGAAGACTTTGGGGTGAGCAAAATGATAGGTTGTTCGTCCTATTTGGTTACTGCATTCACGGGCTGCAAAGGTATGTCTGGCAGAGGTAATAATCTAATTTAAAATATAAAATTTTATATATCATTATTAATGTTTTTACCATTGTTTTTCTATTTCTAAGCAAACAATTATATCATCATTTATACAGGATCATACGACAGCGGTCCCGAAACTCAAACACCAGAGGACGAGTTTTTGGCCCTTGGATACATAGAGCCAAGGGATGTTACCTTTATATAGGCTTCGGGTTATGTCCTGGAATATCTTTAACACATATACGATGTTGTTACTATTTGTTCCTTTAGGGAGAGGTTCTATCCCGAGATAACAACTTTTCATCTTTCGATCGGCTAGATGGCTATCACTCTGGACGATGCTCTCCAAATTACAGGCATGTACGTGGATGGAAAAGTCGTGTATTAGGGTTTAAATGACTCTCTTGCATTTGAAAATCTTTATAAGTTGGTCGAAGAATGTCTTGGATGGAAAAAACATGAAGCCGAAGAAGAGTTTGAGATAGGATCCAGAGAAAATCCGAAGGGAACTAGCATAAGAGAAAAGTATGGTGAACTTTTAGTTATTCCTGTTGCAAGAAAGATTAATTTGGTTCGTCTAAGGGAAAAGTTCGAGAATTCCAAGGAGAGGGACATGGATTAAACAAGCGTTAAACATATAGCTACAACGTACTTGTTGTACGCACTTGGCACCATAATTTTTTCATATCTTTCGGGTAAAAGGGTGAACACTTGATATCTACAACTACGCATCATAATATTGATATTATTTCTTCATGATCAGCTCTGCATTATCGAAATATTATAGCCTTGTATTGGGGATAAACTTTTATGCAATGCTCAACAAGTGAGCCTTCTTTCCCATTTTTCAACTTGCGGATAATTTATCCACACACGTGAGTGTCACATGATGATTAGCCATTTTGATTTGTCGTTCTACTTGTAGATTTCTTACTATGTTCTTAGTCCTGTCCATGGCATCTGAACCCATATTCCTCGAGTTGTGCAGTTCACACTGGTTCGTAACATCATATTGGCTAGGTGAATAACATGTTTTCTTCTCTTTATGATGGTGATGCGACTTCTCAAAAGAATTAATATTTTGGATACTAATGGGAAAAACAAATGCTCTTGATTTCGTTCAATTGTTAATCTTATCCTTATAGACAGTGGATCGTTAGCATTATTTGACACTTATATGTCGTGCTTGATTAAGTGAAGATTTAATAGTTCCCATCCTTGGTTCAGTGCAGATACGAGGACAGGATATAGTTTAAGAGATGTACATAACAGAAGGTACACTTTGCTTACGTCTTATGTTGCAAAGGCGTAAGACGTAGCGCTGGGTGTAAAATCCCGAGCCCCGGCGTATAACTATACTAGTCACATGAGTATATATGTATATTAGAGCAAGTCTTATGGTGGAATCGAAGCTATTACAAGCTTGGAAAAATTGTGGAATATCAAGTCTGATGGCTTTTAAATAGGGGTGTTCCATGTTTTTTCAAGGCATCTTCCAAGATTTCACGGAAGAGAGGTTGGATTTCAAGAGAAAGTGGAATCCGAGTTGCGTTGGACGCAATTCCAAATCGCGTTTTAGATACGCCATTTCAAATCGCGTTTTGAAAACACAAATCCAAATCACGTTTTTATTCATTTTATATTATCACAGCCGTTGGATTTTATATTAATGTATGTTCGATTTCTTTCAAATTGTATTTGAGTACAGTGGGGTCTGACTTTTGTTGGCTTTCGCATTCATCAAATAGTGAATATTATGGGGTCTACGGACAAGCTTTGCAGAGAATACCTAACCAAATCCACATGTCCGCTCGGTGTGTTTAATTACACCAAATACATTTGACTTAACTAAAGGAAAAACTTGACTTTTATGTTTTAGTGGGTGGACTCACGTGGAATTGGGTTTAATGGATTCCATTATAAGAGTTGAACATCCATGACCTTTTCCAAGTACTGAGGTGTCATGGAATTTGGAATTTGGAATTCTTTCACCATAAGACTTGCCCTTATAAGAAAGTCACATGAGTGTATATGGGTATAGATTCACAGAAAACTAAGACAAATAGTTGATTTGAATCTATAAAGTTATAATATATGCATATATATATATGTACTAGGGTATCACCCGTGCTTGGTCAGCACGGGCTATTTCACAGGGTCGTTTACTAGGTTTTCTAACATTGCGGAATGTTGATTTATATTTTTCATTGTAGATGATGCATATTTAAAGGGTCCCCATATACTAAAATTATTTTTAACCGTGCTCATTGTTACTAATTAGATTCGACCTTGGTAATGTTAATATTATCATCTACACCAATGGAATACAATTTGAATCCAAGATAGAAATTCTTTGAACATTCGTCACAGTCACATTGCCAGGTTAATAGGATACTGTGCAGAGATTGGTGAAATACCATATGATTATGAGTTCATACCCACTTGTACAAATGGAAACTTTATTGTCCATTATCGTTGCATTTTAGGCCTTATTATCTGTATGGTTATGAATTCATACCAAATGATTGTATATGACACAATCTTCATATACCTTTTTTCCTCCCTTTCAGGTTAAGCTTCAATGTTGTAACTCTTGATGTTATCAACATCTTTAAATTTGGTAGTGGATGCTGAATCCCAGCCTAAAACATGAAGGAAACTTAGCATGAAGTATCCTTGGGGAAAAAATGGTAACGAAGGGACTTGTGAAGATTTCCTCCATTAGAATTTCATATTAAACCTTTGAGAAAAGAAGAAAGTTGTACATTATCTTCGTTTCTCTTGCTAAAAAGACCGAAAGGAAAAAGAGGACGTTCCGACTAATATTCCAGGATCTCAAGACAGTCACAGAAACACATCTAAATGTAAGGTTAGTATAGACTTATTTAAACTGCCTAAGTTTGATCATTTCATTCGTATCACTAAATATATTTACCTTAAACTGCCCTAAGTTTAATCATTCCATTATTATATATCGAAAATGCTTCCTATCACCGAAATATATCTACCTTACCAAGTAAGTATATATATATATATATATATATATAGATAGATATAGATATCCCAATCCAAGCCTAAGGCCATATGTATAATACATGAACCTAGAGAAATATATACTTACATCCGACTAAGAAGAAGGTAGAGACATATACTTGTATCTACCAATGAATAAAATAAAGGTTGATTGCAGCAGTTACTATTGGTTTCATAGATTCAAAGATATTGTATTACATAAGATCGTATAAAATTAAAATTGATGTGTTAACAGTGAAACAAAGAGAAAAAATTAGGAAGTGGAAATAAATTTCATAACAAACTGCCCTTATGCACATACACGAACTTGACAATTACATTAATTCTATCTATTGTAACTGATTATAGGACACAACATAAATTATTACATCCTCCTTCACCTGACATGAAAAGAATCAAGGTACCTACTCTAGTTTGTCACTTATGATACCTTCAAGTGATCTAATTAACGCAATTGAAACAAACAATGTTGAATGTTTGAAGAATAACCCACTTTCGTGTCCATGCCTCGACCTTCAGATGCACAAAGTACATCTGCACTAAGAAATATATAGTCAAGGGTGAAAAGGTCAACGAACCCAATACTTCCAAAACTTGGTCGAAGTATGGAAAAGTCATTGCAATTCCTGTAGTTGTAGCAATATAAAAATTTCGAGTGTAAAGCGTTATTGGACTCAGATTGAGACTTGGAAGCAAAAGGACTTTGAGATTGTAGGATTTGTTGATAAAGCCATTGTTGGGATACTTCTTTGTTAGCCCTCCTTCCATGAATGCAAAGACTGGATGACTGTACACCTATAAAACAACTAATACTAATATCAATCAACCCATTTGTGACAATTTGAAGTCATAAAAATAACTCACTGTTACTAACCAATTACTGCTAAATTTGGTGAACCAATTAGCTGTTAACTAAAGGTTCACATGTATATGATTCTTGAATATTGCTGGATATTCAGAAGCATACATTTAGATAAAATAAACTCCCGACTACCTTCCATTGCATGACCTTGTATCCTTGCACCCAAGGTTAACCATGTGTAACACACTTGCTGGTACCTGATAAACTACTATTCTCTTCTCATTTATCTTATGTAGAAATATCATGTTCAAACCCGTCTTCCTACCAAGAACCAAAAATGAAAAATAGGAATCCCAAACAAAACTTTTCTCAGTGTAGGCTTCAACAAAAAAATTTGAAGACTTATTAATGTTGTGAATGATGAGACTGAATTTGAGCGAGCTAATTCTACTTGGATTTAGTAATAAAAAATGATGATTAATTACCATATTTGGGATTTGGTTCTGCCACGTATCCATAAAGAGAGATTATTACGTTATTATTAATTTCAATCACAATCCTTCAACCCAAAAACTGTGACACTCAACAGTCTAGGGGTGTATATATAACGGATAATACTATAAACGAATTATATTTTGTATCTTGGATAGATTACTTAATAACACGCATATCATTTGCTTGACCAACCTGTATCTCTGGAAGCATTCTTGTATTGAATGAGAAAAAGAGATTTGCAAATCCACCGATACAGGATAAAATCTTAGTTGTTGCCCGGAATGTTGTAGTCTGTAGGTGAAGCCTTCTTCCCTGCAAAAATATAGAACTTGTATTAGAATAAAAAAATATGTCCAAGAAATGTAAAGTTATCAATACGGTAAATCAAGAAACTACTTAATCAAAGCTCACTGAAAAGTAGATAATAAGAGCTACAATGATACCTGAGATAGATGGTATATCTTTTCTCAATAGACCAACAAAAATATGCAACAATATATCCAAATATATTAACAATCTCAAATTGAAGATGATGCACAAACCAAATCCAAATATACCAAACAGATATATATCCCTTTAAAGTATACAAATCGAAGATAGATGGCACCTGAGCTGTTTTGAAAATAAGCCAATCAAATACAAATTGAAAGAAAAAATAAAAACACAACACATTAATTGAGATATGAAATAAGCTCACAAATAGTCTCAAACATAAAATCAAAGAAATGGGTTTTTATAAACTTTCAAAAGGTTGAATCTATATTAAAGGATAATGTGATAAATATTAAAAATGCTTCCCAGGTATATAAAATTCTCTACCTTGTCATCGTGTTGGAAGCTTTAGGGTGACCTAAAAGATAAGGACCACCAAGTACTGCCCAATTCGTGAGCACCACTATGTATCAAATGCTGGCCAATATGAGGAAGAAGACGAAATTTACAAATTTGAGAGGAAAAATCATAGTGCTACATTGTTGCTGTAGAAGATGTTTAAAACAATCATGATTTGGTTGGAATGATAATCACCATATAGATAAATCTTCTCTTTGTGAGTAGAGCACAGAATATACACTAAAGTAAACAACTATCACAACTCGGTAAATATGATCTGTAATGTTAGTAAAAAAAAAAATATATAACATCAATTTTCAAGAAATATACTATTTTTCAGTCTCTTTTACTAAATAGGCGCCGTCTCCCTCGTATTTGGTCTCTTTTCCGAAATCATTTACACCAAAACCAAAGAAGAAGAACCATTATAAATTAAAAGTTATTTCCAAGTACATGATAGACAACTTTATGTGTCTAATATGTTCCCAATTTTTATAGTGTTAGAACTCAATTTTGTACTAATATTGTGTTTTTATGTATGTGCATGTGTTTTTGGGAAAATTGGCTGGAAAAATTACTAAAGGCACCCAAAGATAAGTGATAAAAGCACCCCATGAATGGATAGGGGAACCTCTTCTTCTTCACGAGTTAAGGAATTTGGGCGGGAAAAATCAAGTTTGAAAACTGATTTTTGCTGGATCAAATTTGGAAGAATTTTTTCTCGATTTTTTTGTTGGATTTGGATATATACCAGCCTGTTACACCAAAACAAGACTGGTAAGTCTCTTCAGATTCGAAAAATAAGGAAGTTTACTCATAATAGGGCAAGTGTTTTTACGTGAGGATATTTCGGGATTTTATTTGATATTTGGAAAGATTTCGTGTGTCTTGGGAATGTTTGACTTCAGCTAAAACATGTCTCAGCGTGTTGAAGTGTATAGAATCAACAGAAGACACGAGAATCTCCAGTGCAAACACGTGAAGAAAAGAAAAAAGGGAAAATAATTCCCGTGAAAGGAAAGAAGAATTTTGGAGTTATTACCCGTGATTTAGAGGATCTTCTGTGTATATATAGGGGAGTCTGAGAAGAGTTATCGAGAGTTTGGGAAAAAACAGAGCGAGAAATCAAGAGTTGCAGAGAATATTTTTTTGGTGCTGAAGAACACGAAGAACGGAGAATATGTGACGGTTCCTTCAACCACTCTATCACGGTTTATTCATCCTAGCTGCAACATTTATCTTCAGATTTGCAACGTTTATTGTCATCATTGCAACGTTTTTTTATTAGGTTTAATTTTTAATTAGGATTTATTTTATTTTTATTTTTATTTTATTTTTATTTTATTTTTATTTTTCCTTTTTAGATTTTATGTGGGTATTCTCCTTGTCTTTGTTGTGCAGGTAAAGTTTTACGATTTATGTGGAAATTGCCTACCAAAAAAGATAAGTAGTATACCTCAATTTTTATTTTAGATTTTTCATTAAATTTTTATTTTATTTGCATATACTTATTTTAGATTTTATTTTATTTTTTATTTAAAAAACACACAAACAAGTGCACACACCAATTGCATTTCTCGTCAGACACCGATTTGTAGGAAAACTTGTGGGAAAGTATGGTGAAACCTTTGGGTGTTATCATCTCAAACACCATAAACCACAGCCTTGTACCTTTGACCAGTCTTTGTCTGTACGTATATTTTGTTGTGGTAACGCAAGATTACCCAAATTAGTGAACCCAACATTTGCATGTGCATAAATTCTATTAGTGGAAGCTAAGACCGCTCGACGTCCTCACGGAGCGGGCTTAAAAAAGAGATAATCTAGGTCGTCTAATCAGTGAAAACCCTAGTAGTTCTTATTGTGAAAGCGGGGAGCTCGAAGATTCTTCTTCTGAAAACCCTGTCTTTGGAAACTTCAGTTTTGAGAACTTATCTCTGAGTGAGGAAAGTACCCTAAGTACTTCAATTGCGCCAGCAATGACAACTTTGAAAGACTATATGTACCCAACTAGGTCCAACTGACCATCGTGTATTAAATTGTCTGCCATTACGGCTAATTATGAGTTGAAACCAGGTATTATTCAGATGATCCCTGTAATTTTAGGGAAAGATGATGAAAACCCTTACTTTAATGTTAGTAATTTTGAGGAAATTTGCGGAACAATTAGGATTAAAGACCTTAGTGATGAAGTCATAAAACTTAGGATGTTTCCTTTTTCCTTAAGAGATAAAACCAAGTCATGGCTGCATAACTTACCATCTGAGTCAATAGAAACTTGGGATGAACTTACTACGGCCTTCTTTCAGAAGTTCTACCCTAAGCATAAAATCACATCTAATAGGCAGAAAATTAGTGCCAGTATGCAACAAGAAGGAGAATCTCTTTATAGATTTTTAGAGAGATTCAATGATATTTTGTCTCAATGTCCCCACCACAGGTTCGAGAAAATGAAACTAGTCTAGATTCTTTATAGGGTTTAGACTATTCGACCAAAGCCATGGTTGAGTCTTTATGTGCTGGCAGGTTCCAGAATAAAACTGTTGATCAAGCTTACACCTTTTTAGAAGAAATGGCTGAAAAATCCCAACAATGAGAGTCTTGTGTTGAACCCCCTAAAAGACTCTTGGTCAATATAAGCAACACCAACATGGTATATACAAGTTTTGAGTCAGATGCTAAGTTTGCTGCTCTATCTAGACGGTTAGAAACTTTAGAATTGAGTCAGTATAAAAATATGTCTTTTGTAGAAACCTATGATAGGAATAAAGCCTCTCAAATATCTAGTTGTGGAATAAAGCCCAATAAATTGTTTTGGGAAGGAAAGATTAGTGAAGAGCAAGCCTATGCTCTTTATGACAACTCTAGGTTTGAAAACCGTCAGAAGTTTGACCCATATTCGGAAACCTACAATCCCGGTTGGATAAAACATCCTAATTTTTTGTGGTCTAAAGGCCAGAATCAAGGACAAACTAGCAATCCTCAAGTTCCACCAAGGCTTAGTTATCCCAAGAACCCATTAGAGCCAACTTACTCTCAAAACCATTATGAGAATAGAATGATTAGCTTAGAGGAATCTCTTGCTAAGTTAGAACTTCAAGTAAGCCAAATAGCTAAGATACTAAATGAGAGAGAGAACGGAAGGTTCCCTAGTCAAACAGATCCTAATCCCAATGGAGGGAAACAGTTCAATCATCTGAACTCTGTTACAACCCTTAGGAGTGGTCGAGTGGTAGACAATAAGGTAACCATGCCCGATAGTGAACATGATGTAGTTCACCCTTCTGAGCCAGTAACTGAAGAGACTGATAGAGTCTCTAAAGAGTCTAATGCAGTTCCTGAGAAATCCGATTTTATTCCCAGAGCCCCATTTCCAAAACTGCTAGTACCAACTAAGAAGGAATCCAACTTTAATGATATGTTGGATATTTTTAATCAAGTCAACATAAACCTTCCTTTATTAGATGCAATCAGGCAGATTCCTACTTATGCCAAGTTCCTTAAGGATCTTTGTACGCGAAAATGAAAGCTTAATGTACATAAGAAATCCTTTTTATCTATTCATGTAAGTTCAATTATCCAGAATAACACAATTCCTAAGTACAAATACCCAAATTCCCCTTACTATTTCTTAAACAATAGGTAACTACCATGTTGACAAAGCCTTACTTGACTTAGGAGCCAGTGTGAACTTACTTTCGTACCATGTGTACGTCCATCTAGGACTTGGTGAGTTAAAACCTACCAGATAACACTCCAGTTAGCTAATAGGTCGGTGAAAATTCCTCGTGGTGTTATAGAGGATGTTTTTATTGAGGTCGACAAGTTTACTTATCCGGTGGATTTTGTTATCCTAGATACCCAACCAGTCTCTGACCGAGAGAACCAGATACCTGTGATTTTAGGTCGCCCATTTTTAGCTACATCTAATGCGATCATAAACTGTCGAAATGGTACTATGGTTTTGTCTTTTGGTAATATGACCATTGAGATGAATATTTTCAATATTAGTAAGCAACCCCCTGAGATAGATGAAACGTACATTGAAGAGATGAACATGATAGGAACATTAGCTTAGGAGTCATTACCAAACACTTTGTTAGAAGATCCATTATAGAAATGCCTATCCCACTTTGGGTTTGATTTTTATGATGATAGTGTGATTAATGAGGTGAATGCTTTGTTAGATTCTGCCCTTTGATAGACACTAGTAATGGATGGAGACCTAAATTCAAACCATTACCAGTTAGTAAGTCTACCCTAATTTCTTCTTTATAAGAGCCTTCTAAGTTGGACCTTAAACAACTACCAGATACCCTGAAGTATGTGTTTTTAGGCCCATCTTAGACTTTGCATGTGATTGTAGCATCCGACTTGGATAATGATCAGGAAAGTAGGCTACTGACCATGCTTCAAGACAACAATAAAGACTTAGGATGGACCGTAGCAGACATTAAGGGTATAAGTCCTATTGTTTGTATGCATTAGATTCATTTAGAGGATGACACCATACCATGTACGGAGATGCAACGTCGACTTAACCCCAATATAAAAAAAGTAGTTCGAACCGAAGTGTTTAAGTTGTTAGATGCGGGTATTATCTACCCCATTTCAGACAATAAATGGGTCATCCCCGTTCATGTTGTTCCCAAGAAATGAGGTATCATTGTAGTACAGAATGATAACAATGAGTTAATCCCAACCCGAGTGACCACGGGTTGGCGCATTTGTATTGACTACATGAAATTGAATAAAGTCACAAGGAATGGCCACTTTCTCCTTCCTTTTATCGACCAAATGCTAGAGGGATTATCAGGACATAGTCATTATTGATTGTTAGATGACTGTTCTGGTTAAAATCAGATTGTTATTTCCCTAGAAGACCAAGAGAAAACCACTTTTACTTGTCCCTTTGGTACCTTTGCGTATAAACGCATGCCTTTCGGGTTGTGTAATGCACCCGCTACTTTTCAGCGTTGCATGATGAGCATATTTTTGACATGATAGAACGGTTTTTAGAGGTCTTTATGGATGATTTTTCAGTATTTGGTTCATCTTTTGATTAGTGCTTGCTTCATTTGACATTAGTGTTGAATAGGTGTAAGGAAAAGAACTTAGTGCTTAATTGGGAGAAATGTCATTTTATGGTTCAATCAGGAATTATTCTAGGGCATATCGTGTCCTCTAATGGTATAAAGGTAGATGATATGGTTTGTAGATATTGGTAAGAATGTGTGTCAAACTCTCGAACTTGTGAAGATTGATTTTGGATTTAAAAACTAATTTTAAACTAGAAAATATAAACAAAATATGAAAATAATATTCACAAATACTAAGGTTATGGATTTCACTATTAACCACTTTTAACTGATTCCAAAAATAATAATTCTAAACAATTCGAGCTCAAATAAGTGACTCTAATTTTTGTCAAAAGTAGATTTTTAAAATATCAATCATAAATCACAAGCGTGGCTCATCAAAAGCTCTAGGTTCCAGCATAAACCATCAAATAAAATCACAATCAATTAAGAAAAATCATAATTTCAAGTAAAAATAAATGCAAAAGTCATAGAAGAATTATTAAAAGTTATCAATTAATCATGGAAAAATGGATTCATCCTTGCCTTAGTGATGGGTTTTAGCTCATCTTGCTCAAAACACCCTCAAAAGATTGGTACATAGCTCAAAAAGTGTTTTAAAGATGAAAAGAAGCAAAAAGTAATGTAACAGGAAATCTGCAACGTTTTTTGGATGTTACAGATTAACTATTGCAATGGAGCTTGAAGATAAATGTTGCAAACTGAAGATAAAAGTTGCAAAACAGTAGAAGAAACCGTGGCTGAGAGGTTGAAGAAATCGTTGTCGTATCATCTGTTCTTCGTGTTCTTTAGCAGCAGTAGAAAAGATTTTTCTGGATTCTTTTTCTTGTGCTTCTGGCCTCTGCCATCCCCCACCCCTCCTCTTTTGCTTCTATTCGACACCCTATTTATACTAAACAATCAACAACTCTCAAATCATCCAAAATCTTCTCTATTTAAAGATCAAATCTCGGAAGATAAGTGTTATTTTCTTGATCTGATTTTCTTTCTTTTTTTAAACAACAACTTGATTTTGTTTGTTTTTGTCCTGATTTTCTTACCAAAGCTCGAGAATAAGATTCTCTTGATGTACTTAAAAAGATAATATCCTCTTTATTACACAGTTCTTGTAGAACCTGAGTTTATACTTTCCTGATTTTACTGCAACTCACTTATTCACGATATTTTGAGTATTTTCGAGTTTCCAAAACCTGCTAAAACTCTTACTAGCAATTATAGAAGAAGATTTTGTCAAAATATCTTTCAAATCCCGTGTACAAAATCCCACAGATTGATAAGGAAGAATTCTGTTTTATCTTTTTAACATTTTTTACGTGATATGCCGAGATTTCCAGCTTGTGCGAACTCCTTCTATAATGGCAAGATAAACTACGTCTCTTTAATTTCTTAAAAATCTCCAAACATCCTTCACAGATTCACGCTAATTTATTCCCGCCAATTTTTGGTTTTGAAAATGAGAAGATAGAGTTCTCCTATCCATAGTAGGGGTGCCTTTAATCACTGGGTTGCCTTTATACAACTGGGGGGGTGCCTTTAACACTTTTTCAGCCAATTCTTCCCCGATTATATTTTCTTCCGAAAATACCTAAACGCATACAAAATGATAATATTAGTACATAAATTGAGAGAAAGCAATATAAATATGAGAACAATTAAGAAACATAAATGTGTCTATCAGTAGACAAAGCCAAATTTGACCTTATTAATAATTTACAGGTTCCCAAAACCGTAAGAGATATTAGGTCATTCTTAGGGCATGCAGGTTTTTATCTTCGACTCATTAAGGACTTTAGCTTGATTTCTAGACCCCTTTGCAATTTGCTTGCAAAAGATATTAAGTTTTTCTTTGATGGTACTTGTTTAGATGCTTTCGAGAAGCTTAAGACTTTGCTCACTACCGCCCCCATAGTCCAGGCACCTAACTGGAACCTAACCTTTGAGATCATGTAGGGTGCTTCAGATTCTGCTATTAGTGTCGTGTTAGGTCAGCGAGAAAACAAATTACTTCATGTGATTTACTATGTCAGCAAAACTCTAAATGATGCCCAGCTGAAGTACACCACCACTGAGAAAGAATTACTAGCTATTGTTTTTGCCTTAGACAAGTTTAGATCATATCTTTAAGTTCTAAGGTCATAGTCTTTACTGATCATGCTGCTTTGAAGTATCTTCTTTCCAAAAAGGATACTAAACCTAGATTGATTAGATGGATCCTTTTGTTACAAGAATTCTCTCTAGAAATTATAGACAAAAAGGGTGTAGAAAATATAGTAGCAGACCACTTGTCTAGGCTTGTTGTTGATTCCCCTCATGATTCTTCTCATGTGAGAGACAGTTTTCCTGACGAATAACTTTTCATTGTTTCCCAATTACCTTGGTTTGCGAATATAGTGAATTATCTTGTTACTGGTCGAGTGCCTCAACATTGGGGTAAACAAGATCGTTCTAGGTTTTTAGCCGAGGTAAAACATTTCTTTTGGGATGATCCTTATTTGTGTAAGTATTGTCCATACCAGATTATTAGGAGATGTATACCTGAGAGTGACCAATTATTTCCTTTTGTCATGATCATGCTTGTGGAGGTCACTTTAGTGCTAAAAGACTGCTGCTAAGATATTGCAGTGTGGATTTTACTGGCCTTCATTATTTAAAGACACCCACAATTATTGTGTTGCTTGTGAGCGTTGCCAGAAGTTAGGAACCATTTCCTGTAAAAATATGATGCCTTTGAACCCTCTTATAGTTATTGAGGTCTTTGATGTGTGTGGCATTGATTTTATAGGTCAATTTCCTAATTCTTTTGGTAATATTTACATACTTGTCGTTGTAGACTATGTCTCTAAACGGGTTTTGAGGAGGTTTCGTGTAAAACGAACGACCACAAGGTTGTGGTCCAGTTTTTTAATGATAACATATTTGCACATTTTGGTACACCGCGAGCAATATTAGTGATGGAGAGTCACACTTTTGTAATCGACCGTTTAAGATTTTGATTAAGAAATATGGTATTACCACAAAGTAGCTACCCCATATCATCTACAAACTAGTGGTCAAGTAGAGGTTTCCAACAGGGAGATAAAATATATTTCAGAGAAAACAATTAATTCTAATAGGAAAGACTGGTCTTTGAGGCTTACTGATTCCTTGTGGGCTTACCGTACTGCGTTTAACACCCCCATTGGAATGTCACCTTATCGACTTGTATTTGTAAAGGCTTGTCACCTTCCTGTTGAGTTAGAATATATAGCATATTGGGTTGTAAAACAGTTTAATTTTTCCCTTGACAAGGCAGGAGCTCACAGAAAACTCCAACTCAATGAGTTAGAAGAGACTCTTAGAGATGCATACGACATCGCTAATGAGTATAAGAACAAAATGAAACTATTGCATGATAAGAATATTTTAAGAAAGTCATTTTCTGCAGGTCAAGAAATTCTTCTGTATGATACTCGTTTGCATCTATTTTTCGGGAAGTTACGCTCTCGGTGGACCGGTCCGTTTGTGGTCCACGCAGTTTTTCCTCATGGTTCTATTGAAATTTAGACTCAAGATGGTAAAAGTACTTTCAAAGTTAACGGTCAGAGATTGAAACAATTTTTAGAGCCCTTTTCTACAGGTGATGTTGAGGAGGTCCTTTTGGAGGACACTGCTTACCTTGATTGACCATCAAGGTTGTTGTTGTAAATTAGTAAGTTTCGTAGGTTTTTGTTTTTATTTTCTGTATTATTCTCCGGAGAAGGATTGTTACGCTTCACGCAGGTTCTATCTTTCTGACTTATCTCTTTATTCCTCTTGTTACCTATATTTTTGGTACTGCTCTTTAATTTGAAACATTTAGGACAATGTTAGATTTAAGTTTGGGGTTAGGGGAGAAAATTTTAGTATAATAATAAAAACTCCAAAATTAGAAACTTGTGAACAATTCAGGATGACACTGACCATCCTTAGTAGATAGAAATAAACATCTTGGATATAGGAGTTGAGGGACCCAACTAAAGGGTCTATTCATAAAAGGACAAAGCTCAGGTGTTAGGAATAACATGATATTCGTCACCACATCTCAGAAGTCACCATGTCACGTTCTGTTTTTATTTTGGATTTTTTTTTTTGGATTTTTTTTTTGTGTTTCTCTAAGTGATTTGGTGGGGAACCATCAGCGAATTATTATCAACGTTGGGGTCAAGTAGAGTGATTGAGATCAAACCCCACTATTGTATTTTATTTAGTTAAAAAAAATGACATTGGATAGCAATATGTATGTCTTCTCCCTGTCTCCGTCGTCTAAACAAGCGTGGAACGCAGGATCCATGGGAACTGTGAGATCCTGCACTTTTACATAGTTAAATTTTACACTTGTACCTAAAACTCTAAACTCAATGTCTTCAACACTTGTAGATTTCTCTTCAAGAAATTTTAGTCCCTAAATTGAAATGCCAGCCTAGTTCAAATTTGTGGGTGCTTAAATAGCTAAACATGCATACAAACATGTGGCACGTTCTTGTCAACAAAAACGGAGAAAACTAGGTTCACGGATTGTTAGATTTGGGGGCCCCGCCCGCCCCCCACATCAACGAGGGGAGTTTTCCCTTCCTTCGGGGTTCTCTCTTTTCTTCTTTGTTATCTCTTTTTCAAAAATTAAAGAACAAAATTGAAATTACGCTACTAGTGAAAAGAGTATACTGAGTTATTTTAGCTAGATGATTTTATCTTTCCATCATGTTCTTCGATTTGGGATTAGTTTTGGAGAAAGGAGTCTGTTCTTGTAACTCATTACTCTCCATTCTTTACTTTGCTTTCAAACTCTAGCATCTGCTTCTAAAAATTAAGGGGTTTACAATTGAGGAGTCATAGTGTTGATACTATTGTTGAGTTGTAGTTAGAATGGAAATGTGATTAAGTTATATGATTTCACAAATGAAATTAGTATTTTGCAAAACTTTTGGTGTTTCTATAATTCAATTCATTTAGCAAAATGAAAAAATGGGTAGTTGGAAATAAGGGTGAATGCATGTTGTATCAACTCAATTTGTGAATCCATTCAAATGTTAGTACTCTTGAAGTGAAAATGAATATAAGCATGAGGTTATTATGATCTTCTTCCTATCTAGTGTTTTGGCAAAAATGTGAAATGAGTTTGTGTTATAGATTAATTTCTTCTAATGCATGCCTTAGTTTCAAGTTCAAATCTACTTGACAAGATGGAATTAATCTAGGGCTCATGATTAGAAATTTGGGGGTTTTATCCAAATTCATGTTTTTGTTGCAATTGATGAAATGGGTTTTTAGTATACATCATGAATACATGTTCCCCTATAATTGAAATTGTTTATGGTGGTGTTAAATCCTTTCATAATGATCCATGGTTTTGCATATATTGGTTTGTGTTTTAACTATATATCTTGGTCTTATATATATGTGTAGATAGTTAAGAATTGAATGAATTCTCAACTGAAATTCCTAATTTGTTCATGGAGGTAACATGTTTGATAGAATGTCTGAACCAACTTTCATAATGACTGCACGGACAGTGTTTTTGGAGGCTAGTTTCAGTGTGTATTTGTGGGGTTTTGGCTAATGGCTTCCTCATGGGAAATGGGAAATGTTTGTCGTGGTGTCTTCTATAGCTTGTCAAAAGGGCATGGTGCTTGGACTTTTAGTTTAGAAGTTACAGCTTAAAATGTACATGTAGTCGCAATTGATTTTCTGAAGGCAGCACCTGATAGGGTTTTCTCTAATGATTTTGAACCATTTACACTTTGAATGAGGTATGGGTTTCTTCTAAGAACTTATAGAGGGTTGAGAGAGCTTCCGGAAAAGATATAACATGCTTGATTTAGTTTATTAATTTAGGAGGTATCGCATTGCAAAGACAACATGCTGGTGCTGAATTTCTGGAAATAAAACGGTTATGTTGGGATTTTTCTCATGGTGTGTTCCTGCGTTTTTGAACAACTTTTAGCATGAATTAGCTCGGGACTTCAACTAAGGAGTTTTAGATATTTGAGAGATATTTTCATAATGGTAACATGTTCTTGATTTGGTTTTACAGTTGAGAAGTTACTACATTGTAAACATAACATGTTAGTGGTGAAATTTCTGAAACAGGCATCCAGTCATAGTTTTGTTGCAAAATTTTAAATAAACTCTTGACTTCATTATTTTAGCTGGTAGTTTTCATATGAGATATATGTGTCTCTAGTTCCTAATGCGATATCGTGTGTTACATTCCAATTTCTAATGGAGCCTCTAGAAAATTCTGAACTCGGGTGGTCAGAGACGTATATTTGAGCGTGTTTGTGAATGGAAAGATATTCTTTGTTTTTTTTTTGGTGTGTTTTGATACTGTTGTTCTATGCTTGTAAACGTAATTGTAAATAAGACTCATGATTCTAAACTTCTATGTCTTTATTAGACAACATGTACGTGGAATGGACCTCGACTAATGGGTGGGTTCACCGATTGGATTACAGAAGACGGATGTTGGAATTTATTGTTAATAATTACTCTTTATGATTTTCTTTGAATTACTGGAGAAATGGAAATAGCCCTCCTCTATATTGTGTATTTATAGTTGTTGGCTTGTTACAAAATTTGTGCCTTCATCTCGAAGGTATATATGTTTGGAGTTCAGGTACGAAATGATCTAAGTTGAAATATTGATAGTTCCGCTAATTTCTGTTGAGATTCTATTTTCTACTTGTGGTAATTATTGTACCATGTTTAGCTCCGTATCTCTAACATGTTCTCTGTTGTAGCTACATAATATGTGTGGAATGATTCAGATGATTTTAGCTTTTGTAAAGTAAATGTATTATATATCGAAAGATATATGTATAGCATGTTATGAAATTGGTAATAATGGAGTTAAGGTCTTTTTGTCATGTACTAATTAATATGAAGGATTATGGGCGAATTGATATTCGAACATTGTTGTTGGGTTCATAAATTTATATGCTTGTGTTCTTGAATGATGGAATTGGATGACATCTAATTTTGGATATTGAGTAGGAAAGAAAGATTTCAACCCATTGTCTAGGATATATCTGTCGTAAGTGGACACATACTATCACCAATATTCATATGGAAACAAGTTTATTAACCGTGTGCCGTGTCGTCTTGCTAATATATGTATGCCAATTTTCTCACATATTTCCAGGCTCCTTAATTACTTGCCTTTAAGTGACAAATACATGCGTTTGGTATCAATATTGACAGCTTGTTATTAATTGATCATTGCTAAAGTGATTGTTGGTTCATATAATTATAGTTTCTTTGGATAGAGCTTTCTATTAATTGATCGTTGATAAAGTGATTATTGGTTCATATAATTATAGTTTCTTTAGACAGAGGTGCAGAAAGCTAAATCAATTTGCAGCGATCATGGGATAGTTGTTGCTACGCAATTCATACTATCTATCGTTAGAGATAATTGCTACTTAAGGGTAGTTCATATTATCTAAATAAATATATGACGAACTACAGTCGTGCTTGATCCCTTCGAGCAATAGAAAGGGTACATAAGCATCCGCTATGCGGTTCAGCACAACTGCATGAGGTTGTTCATATCGTCTAAAAAGGGTTGGTTGCTGCTTGGCAGTTCATATCATCCATTCAGAGATGATTGTAACCTTGGCAGTAAGAGGTAGTTGAGTACTGGCTGTGCATACTACCTTGAGAGATGATTGCAACTTCTTCGAGGTTGTTCATATCATCTAATGAGAAATGAAGGGTGATTGTTGGATGCCAATTAATATCACCAAATGAGACTTAGAGATGATTGTTGCCATTTATAGGCAATTCATATCATCTGAGAAGAATGGTTATTGTTTATAATGACAGTTCATACCATTGATCTGGAAATGATTACTAACTCTCCTGAGTAGTTCATATCATTTGTAAAAGATGGTCTGTTGAGCTTGACCTAGTACTGTGAATTGCCAGGCCCACTGGGGCTCTCATCTATAGGTGGTTATCCGGAAGACCGTCGCTGGAACGGTGGTATACAACGGGACTGATCATCCACACCCGTCGCTGGAACGGTGTATGTTGTCAGGCCTGCTAGCTCCCACTTACGACTGGCAACCCGGAAGACCATTAGCTGTAACGGTGGCTGGTACCCGACCACTCGGGCAGGAGATATTATATCTTCATAATGAAACAATGGAAATCATACGTGTGATTCGATGACCCTTGAAATATAAAAGTTATGGTTGCATTCTTATAAAGCAATTTGGATTAATCTCAATCCAATAGAATTCATCCTAGCACTAACCTTCAGACAGATATGGGAAACGCCGTTCACCTTAGTCAACATGTGCAAACTTCATCATCTTCATATCCATCTTCTAAATTTATTCCTGTGATTGAACTTTGATAGATTACGAGTATTGTGGTCCATTGTACGACTTTCTGAGTAGTGCTCTGTTTTCTTATATATGAATTTTAGTACGCTTGAGTAAAAACTCGTGTACAACATTGGTTCAAAAAGGGGTAATTCCTTCCATAGCCAAAGAATTTTGTAGCCAACTAAATAACATGTTTAGTGTCTATCCTCAATCGTTCATAAGTAGCTAGAGTTTGGAGTAAAGGTTTTGGGGGTATATCTCTTGTAAACCCTCATGAGACAAAACTCGTCCCCTAAGTCCACTTAGGGGTTTAAAGGCTTGTTGCACACGCTAAGTGAGTTAAGATTTTCTAGATTAGATTTGCTCGAGGACTAGCAAATAATAAGTTTGGGGTATTTGATAGACACCTTTATGTGTCTAATTTGTTCCCAATTTTTATAGTGTTGGAACTCAATTTTGTACTAATATTGTGTTTTTGTGTATGTGTAGGTGTTTTTGGGAAATAAACTTTTTTGGAAAAATTGGCTCGAAAAATTACTAAAGGCACATGGAAAATTTGATAAAGCCACCCAGGATAAGTGCTAAAAGCACCCCTGGAATGGATAGGGGGCACCTCTTCTTCTTCACGAGTTAAGGAAATTTGGGCGGGAAAAATCAAGTTTGAAAAACTGATTTTTGTTGGATCAAATTTGGAAGATTTTTTTTCGATTTTTTTTGTTGGATTCGGACATATACCATCCTGTTACACCAAAACAAGACTGGTAAGTCCTTCAGATTCGAAAAAAAAAAAAGTTTACTCACAATAGAGCAAGTGTTTTTACGTGAGGATATTTCGAGATTTTGTTTGATATTTGGAAAGATTTAGTGTGTCTTGGGAATATTTGACTCCAACTAAAATATGTCTCAGTGTGTTGGAGTGTATAAAATCAACAAAAGACACGAGAATCTTCGTTGCAGACGCGTGAAGAAAAGAAAAAGGGAAAAAATTCCCGTGAAAGCAAAGAAGAATTTTGGAGTTATTACCCGTGATTTGGAGGATCTTCTTGTTGGGGAGTTTGAGAAGAGTTATCGAGAGTTTAGAGAAAGTTTGGGAGAAAAGCAGAGCGAGAAATCAAGAGTTGCAGAGAATATTTTTTTGCTGCTGAAGAATACGAAGAACAGAGAATAGGCGACGGTTCCTTCAACCACTCTGTCACGGTTTATTCATCCCAACTGCAACATTTATCTTCAGCTTTGCAACATTTATTGTCATCTTTACAACGTTTATCGTCATCTTTGCAACATTTATCTTTAACTCTGAAATACTTGTTTTGTAACAGTGAGTCTGTAACGCCAATAACGTTGCAAACTCGTTGTTTTATAATTTTCTCTCCATTTCATCTTTGTAAGCAATTTTTGAGCCATGAATAAATATTTTGAGATGTTGTTTACCATGATGAGCTAATTCTCATTGTAACCAAGGCAATGGAGGTAGGTATTTACGCATGATTGATGGGTAATTTATTATTTTTTCTCTAGTTTAATTATATAATTCACTTAATCACTGCTTCTGCAGAGTTTTAAATTGCTTGCATAATTTTCTTAATTATTTATGATTCAATTTTATAGGTTATACTTTGTTAAATCAGTTGATAATCTATGCTTAATGGGTACAAATAATATTTGAGAATATGCCTGATTATTAGTGAATTCAGAAATAAAAGGACTTACAAGGTGACTAGGGTTTTGAAATATTTATAACATCATTCAATCATGTGTAGTAGTGGAATCCACTGTCTTGGTTAGTTTTAAAATCTTGAAATCAATTTTTCATTTAAGTTTTGTTATTTCTAGTTTACTTTTAATTCTTAAGTCTAAAATTAAAATCTCCACAAGTTTTGAAACAAACCTTTTCTTACCACTATCACAAACTCATCAGTACACCCATTACCATAAAAGAACTTCTGCAATACATGTATTATTTCTGAATTATCAGAACCTTAATTGGTCATATTTATGGTATGAATTCACCGCGTTTTTTCACACCAGCATTGTACTGAATTCAAGTTTACTTGAAAACACATGAATAAGATTACTATTGTATCATTTTTAAATAAATTACTGAGACTTCAATCAAACATATGTGAATAACAATGGTGCTTGTAATAATCAGCCATGGAACTTAACTACAAAAAATGAGATCTCATTTTTTAACGGTCATAAAATGAAACTACATCCTTATTTTCTGAACATCACAGGCATTTTACAAATAGTTTTTAAGATTGCATCTCAGTTATAATTTGACACCATAATTTCTACCAAATTTGTTACTTAACATTAGTTCTTTTGTTTCGTGTTCTTTCTATAGGAAACGAATATCTAGGCTGGTGTTCTCAAGTACCAAGAACCGCAATCGATACATAAACATATCAATTACCCCAACAAACAATTATTATATCTTATAAGTATGTCACTAAAGCACTTGCATTCAATTATATTTTCAACATCTATCAATGCCTTTAGAAATGAACTAGAATTTTGTCAGCATACAAATCTGAAAAGTGTTATTTTGGAGGCCAAATTACAAACATAAATTATTCAGTGACAATGACTATCTCTTGCAAAATATCCAATTAATTCATAATTATAGAATAAATCAGTCTTTGTACCACTTGGAACTCTAATTTTTTAATCTAACAGCAACACACAATTACTAAATTTTTGTGGAATGTAGAAACTACCTGGCAGGATGGATTCCATTTGGCAGAGAGTAGCTGAGATATTGTTTTTCTATTGTCGGGATCGATAACATGAGCGACTCCTTTCAGTTTCTTAATTGTTACCGTAATATGGCATGGCGGCCTAGCGTAAGGGCACCTGGGAACAACACAAACAGTGGAAAAAGGGGGTCAGATTACAGAGTATATCAATTGAAATTCCAAAACTCACAATAAACTTAAGAACTACCTTTCTCGCATGGAAACGATTTCGGGAATGTCTATATTTGTGTACACCTTTGTGGCATTTGTCGATGATAGGGTGATTTTACCTGGGTCGGTGTGAAGAAGAGTTCGAGAGTGGGTTGAACTCAGGAGATAAAATAGATTAGGAAAATATGTAACAGACAAAATTGAGCAACGTCATTAATACCTTGATAATTTTTAACGAAAGTGGAGCAAACAACAACCAAGACAGGGCAGGGAATTAAACATGCTTACCTTCTTCTATTCAGGTGCATATGCTCATTAGACACGCTTAAAGAATTTTGATTGTGATTTCTTTATGAAGTTTAATGATTATAAGACAAACCGTAGATAATAGGGATATACC
>JAJJMC010010614.1:5995586-6032156 GCA_023531435.1 Papaver californicum | reverse complement strand
AAAAAAAAAACTATCATAGGTATCTGTAATATTTAGCGTACAGAAGTACAATAATACCTTCCATCGAGGCTCCGATATGTAACACCAATTACATCCAAAGTCCACTCTAAAAATATCAAGCATTGAGGTCCATTGGCTAAAAATCAAAACTCTATGCCCATCTCTTTTTAGTAAAGGGAGAAGATGAGCTAATGCCTGCAACACAAACATAAAAAAAAACAAATTGATAATAAGTAGAAATGGAAGTTTCATTTTCGTTGTTGCTTTGAGCCGTGTTGGGTGAGAATAGGGGTTAATCTATCAAGTGAAAGGTTAATTCAGCCTATCAGGTTCCCATGTTTTGCTAAAAATGGACTCTGAATGTTAATCCATTCGGGGTGAAACCTAGAAACCACTTTCAGACAGTAATTCATTATTTCAGTGGAGTATTTGGAGCTAAATAGTATCCTTCTTTCTCTTTCCACGATTAATTTTTTCTTCAACTCCCTTCTTCATTTATTTCTTTTGCAATCAGATGTTAAAAGAAAGAACTGGCCTCTATAGATGAAACCTCCATGGCCAAAAACACCATTTTGAACATCACCCCAAACTATCACAGACTTGCACCATTTATTTGCTTGTTGTCTGAACTTCAAAAACACCTCCTAATACTTTGAAATAAACCACCAGACTAATCAACAACAAACGTGAACCCTTGGCGCAATAACTGGTAGCAATTGAACTTGAAGTCATGAAGAAACGGTCGTTCAGAATTTTGCCAAACACCTGTTGTGTAGTGACTTTGTCATGGAGATTCACTTCTTTTCTGTTTATTATGTGTCCTATTACATCTCCTTCCCCGCAAACTGGAACTCATACACAACCCATCAATTATAAGCCATCCATGACTCTAAAACACTTTGATTCACAACCTCCATTAATCTTCCCTGACTTTTCTTTCATAGCCTATGTCCAATTTTTATCACAGCTAAAATGGAATTCATACACAACCCATCAAATTTTTATTAACAAAGTTCAATCTTTATTCAAACAATCCTAATAAGGCAAACAACCCTAATTCCAGAATCAAATTAGAATTTGAATTATAAAAAAAAAGTAAGAAAACATATATATTTCAGTGTAAAAGTAACATCCTTTTGTTTTTGATCGATAATTCTTGGATTACCGCGGATGAAAACCTGAAACATTACCTCGCAGAAAATCATCTACAAATCAAACCCAAAAGTGAATTAGTTTAAAAAAGATTTTGAGTGAAAAATTAGTTCAGAAACTAAAAATAAACATGGATATTTTGTTAGGCATTTACATAAACAGGTTGTCCACAAAGTTAACCTCACAACAGAAAAATCCCATCTTGATTATTCTCACGTTTAAATTCTAATGAAATTTGGGTTATTTGTGTACGGAAAAAAGAAGAGAAGTCTCTGCTCCTGTGAATATTTGAATGTAACATATCTTCATGCTTTAATCCATCATTTCCTTCTTCGAAATCATTCTTCAATATCTTCAATTTTAACTGCAATCTCAGCAGCTTCCATAGGCTTCCCTAATCTTTCTCCTCATTATCAGCATCAACCTTCTTTACCCCTTAAATGCTTTGTAATCGAGTTTAGTCTGGGATTAAGATGAACAGGGTTACGGAAGAGAAGGATGAAGGGAATGGAGGAGCTGATAGATCTACTAAAACTGAGAACACAGTTTCCTTATTCACAAAAGATTAATGAACACTAATTGTAGAAGTAAAACTGAAAAAGGAAGCTTTGCTCAGATGAATCCAAGTCGTTTCAGTAAACGATTAGAGGGAAATAGAAAGGTTGTGATTAAGGTTTGTGACCAAGCTTAGACTGATTGAGAGATTGGGAGAGTAACGAAAGAAAGAATAAATGGTAATAAAGGCAATACAACAGTAAATACGCCTATGTGACATATGAAGTTGGATGAACGTTGGATCAAACCTAGAAAACTACACTGGGAAGATAGAAAAAATCACGGCCGCTAGTTGTAAGGTAGGAATGTATCCTGACCGCTGATGAAATAGAAAACAATCTTGTTTTATAAACATAGATATATATCCAAAATAATTAGGTTAGAGTTTTAAAATGTTTTTATTAATATAAGTTATCTAACTTAAATACAAAAGATTTAAAAAAATCTGAAATATATAACCTTGGTATGGGCGCCTAAAAAAACGTCCCAGGACACCCTTTTTAAACATGGCATCTTTTTAACCACTACCTGGCGTCAAGTTGGAAAAAAAAAACTGTAGCGTCTGGCCGGCGCTTTTTACAACATAGCTACCGTTTTCTTGTCTTGTTCGGTTGTTCTTAAATGCATTTTCAAACCCCAGGGTCCCTTGCGGCAACAAGTCACCGTCATAGGTATGTTGTTAACACAAGTACCGCATAAATGATAAAATTAGGCTTTAGCATCAATACTCTCTTCAGAAGTATTTATGAATCAACTCACTTGTACGAGAAGGTGAGACCCCAAACGTTTGTCGCTCTCGCTCAAATCTTTCTCACTCTGGTGATTGTGATTGAGAATTAAGATAAAGATCTTCTCATTTCATTTCAAAATTATAGGGTTTTCATTCCCCGTGTCCGATTGAAGAAGGTAAAAGTTAGGTTTTATTACCAATTCGCAGCAACGGTGAAATTGGAAGATCACCACCATGACATATACATCTCATCTGATTTGTCATTACAGAAAGGTAATAATCTCCGACTCTCCCCTCCAATCGATTTGTATTCAGAATCTCAATTTTTGATTTCAGACCTTATTTTTTCATGATTTTGACTCAATTTTGAACCTGTGAGTTACAGTTAAAGGATGCTCCAAAGCTACTCCGAAATAAATCTTCTTCTTATTCTGTTCTTGTTCGAATGTTTTTGACATAGATGGACGTTAACATCGACTGTAAGTAATCGATAATTCGATATGGAATTGAATTTAGTTTCAGCTAAAATTGTAGAATTTTCAGATATAATGGGTTCTAAAGATTCATATGTGGTTACATTTCAGATCTTTTAAGAATTAATCAAGTGCCTAGGAACATAAATGGAGGCTCTATTTACAATTGTAATCAAGAAGAGGTTTTGCTACAGATTCAGGTATGATTACTGTATATGTATTATGCTATGTTCTGGATTAAGAAATTTAATGTGAATTTCAGTGAAAGCGTGTTCTGCTGGTATCTCTAGCTGATCATTTTTGTTTACGATTTAGCAGTTTTTGACATCTCTAGAATTGTCGTAATTATGAAACTTCTAGTTATCAAATGAAGTACAGTTCTTTTATGAAGAATCAATTCCCTCAGTAGAATAGTGAAAGAGTCCGGGGCACTTAGTAATACTGGAAGAGTCCAGGGAATAGTCTTTTATAGTTTTATGTAATCTTTGAATGATCTTGAGATTAGACATTTCTTTGTTGTTATGCATAAGAGCAAATTATGTCATTTTAGAACCTTGTTTGGTAAGATCTTGTGTGTTATGTTCTGTAAAACTTTTGTTCTGGATATCTTGCACAAGTACATCATGTGTAAATTGAAATGCATGTTCTGCATGCTTGGTAGACATGTGTATCAAAGAATAAGATCATTGCCAAAGTGCTCGATCAAAATAAATAAATAAATTACTGCAATTGAGATATAGAAGAACACTATAACTTAAGTTATTTGGTTCTTACAAGCTATTCATAAAATTTGAATGAGAGTTTTTAATAAATAATAACAAGATTTGCTATAGTGGAATATCCATGAGTATTCGTATTTTAAATACTTGGATGAGAAATTTTATTTGATCAGGCTATATTAGTATTGTCAAACCAATTATTGTGGGTTGGAAAACGCTTTGTTTTCCTTTTGCAGAAGGTGGACTCAATATTCGTTCTGTAAAAATTCTCGATTATGCAGCTCTCATGAAAACGACGTGGCAAATTATTTCGGTAGCAACGAATAATGGTGTAAATTTATCAAGACAAGGTGTTGACATCGAAAACACACTTCTTACATCACGTGAAGTCTTCCAGTTGGCCCGCTAGTAATAAGATATGGCAAGTTATGCAGTCACAAGTTCAATGGTTGATTGGCAATGGCAAAACAACGAGATTTTGGCTAGATTGTTGGTGTATTTCGAGGGATTGTTCAATTGCAGACTATCTTGGGATGAAAACGATAGACGTACGTGGAATGGACCAAGCAAAATAGAGGTTTTTCTGGACAAAGGTAAATGGAATTAGATGGTATTGTAGGCTTTGACGCTGACCTTCACTATTTACTTTTACAAGTTCTTATAGCATCGCATCTTGAGGAACTGGTTTGGTGACACTGAAAGAGTGGGGATGTTACTTTGAATGAGTCTTATGAATATGCAAGATCCGAGAGCTTGTAAATACTACTTTCACCACCGTGTGGAAGGTTGTTGTTCCCCACCAGCGATCCTGGACTGTTTGGAAGTTTTTAAAACTAGCTACGGATGAGATAATGAGAGAGAATGGTATTAGGAATTTAGGATGGTATCTTGCTGCTGTCTTTGCAGCATTCTTTTGTATTATGAATCGTCAACCTATTCGTTTTTTGAACGCGACTTTGCTACTACTTCATGAAGATGGGTTGGGAGCATTTTTTAGTAGAGTTTAGTATTTTTTAATTTTTATAGATAAACCTTAAAGTTGCAAGGAAATTAGCCGAGACATGATAGTGATTTTCTTAAGTTTGCACACATAGGAAGGGTAATCAGGATGGATAAACCCTTGAGGTTGAGCCATATACACAGTTTCATCCAAATGACCATGTAAGAATGCATTAGAGACATCCAATTGTCTAACATACCAATTATGTGTAAGAGCAATTGTGAGCACAATCCAGACAGTAGCAAACTTAACCACTGGACTAAATATATCTTTGAAATCAACCCCCTCTAGTTGAGTATATCCTTGAGCAACTAATCTAGACTTATACCTGTCAACAGTACCATCTGCCTTCAACTTGACTCTATATAACCATTTACAACCCAAGATGTTCATCCAAGGCTCAGGCGGAACATAGTCCCAAGTATCTTGTTGTACAAGAGCATCCACCTCCTCCCTCATAGAAGCTAACCATTTGGGATGTTTAGAAGCTGTCTTGAAACTCTTTGGCTCATCATGGTGTGATAATAAGGAAGCAAAAGCAATAGGAATTGGATGCTTAGCAGTGAAATGAACAACATGATCAGGATACAATTTAGGCTTACAGATTCCTAACTTGGATCTAGTGACAATAGAACTAGTAGGAACACAGTCAGAAACAGGTTGGATTTGATCAACAACAGAAGGAGAATGAACAGAAGAGATAGAATCATAAGAATCAGTTGATGGGAAATAGAACTTTGATTCATCAAAAACAACATGTCTAGAGAAATAAGTTTTCTTAGTGATAAGATTATAACACTTGTAACCCTTGTGCATTGGACTGTAACCAATAAAAACACACATAACAGACTTTGGAGAGAGCTTATCAACTCTAGAAGCACATAGGAAAGGATAGCATGTAGTTCCAATTTTTTTTAAGTATTTATAGTCTGGTATGGAATGAAAAAGGACCTCATAAGGAGATTTGTATGCTAAAATCCTGGTTGGAGTTCTGTTTATGAGATAAGTGGTTGTTTGAAATGCATCAAACCAAAATTCTTTGGGACAATTAGCATGAAACAAAAGTGTATTGCGCATCTCAGTAATGTGCTTGTGATTTCTCTCAGCAAGGTCATTCTGTTCTGGAGTTTGAGGACAAGATATTCTTGTTAAGATTCCATTAGTATCAAGAAAAACCTTAAATGGACCCTTGAAAAGTTCTACAGTACCATCCACCTGAAAGGACTTCAGTTTTGTAGAGAACAAATTCTCTGTTAAACTTTTGAAATGAGTAAAACAAGACAATGCATCTGTTTTAAAAACCATTGGATAGAGCCAGTGAAATCTACTGAAATCATCTATAAAGATAATGTAGTATCTGAATCCAGCTAAAGAATATACTGGTGCTGGACCCCATACATCACAGTGAATCAATTCTAAAGGTTGAATTGAATGAGATACAGAAGAAGAAAAAGGCAACCTCTTACTTTTAGCAAGCTGACAAGGATGACATAGGAATGATTTACTTATAGAGTGTGATTGATTTGCTTATTTTTCTGTAAAAGATGAAGAATTTGAGAGGAAGGATGGCCTAGTCTTGCATGCCACAAGGAATTAACATTAGCCACAATGGAGGTTGCAAATGAACATTGACTTTGTGTTGAGATGGAAGACAAATTCTGGATTGGATACAGATTATGAGCAACGGCACCATGAGCCAACAGAGAGTCATCAATCATACTTCTTATCTCATAACCATAAGGATTAAACACAAAGTAACAACAATTATCCTTTGTAAACTTAGCAACTGATAAGAGATTATGCTTAAGTTTTGGTACTAATAGCACAGTGTTTAACCTAAACCTAGTTTGAGGTGTGTGCGCAAAGGAAGTTCCAGTTAAAGAAATATGCAATGTCTTACCATTTCCCACCATGACCTTCTCCTTGCCAGCATAAGGAGAAGTGTGTTGAAGCAAAGAAGCATCACCATTCATGTGAGAAGAAGCACCAGTGTCTGACAACCAGGTTGTTGGTGTTGAAAATTCACTAGTGTCAGAAGCAACATTTACATTAAAGGTTGAGAAAGCATTCTCCAGTTCAGCTACATTAGCAACAGCATCAGAGGTTTTCACATTCTTTGGAGAAGCATATCTAAAATAACACCTGCTTGCATAATGTCCCATTTTCCTACAGATCTGACATTCCACAGCAGAATAGTCAGTCTGTGGTCTTCTTACCCCACCAGAACCAAGAATTGGTACTGAACCAGAAGAAGAACCATTAGATGAGCCAGTTTGATGAAACCTTGTATTAGTTCTTGAATTCTTGAATTCTTGAATTCTTGAATTTTCTTGAATATGCTGAATTAGAATGAGATCCAAATCTTGCACCAGAGTGTACATTTCTTGTGTAAAAAGTTGTTGGCTATGGAGAATCAAACTGATCTGCCATAGTTTGATGTTGATCATATAGCCATTGCTCATGGATTAACAATCTTGCCTTAAGTTCAGAAAAAATATATGAAGACTCCGTATTATATGCAGAGACAACAAAATTGTCATATTCTCTTCCTAATCCATTCAGGATATGCATAGTGAGATCATCATCACTTACTTTTTCCCCAATTACAGATAGAGAATCAACCAGAATTTTTACTTGATGAAGATATAGAGTAATTGATTGAGTACTCCTACGAATATTATTAAGTTGATTGCGAAGCATACCTCTTTTAGCAGCAAATTGTTGTTTAAAAGTTGTTTCAAGAAACAACCAAATTTCTCTAAAAGAAGATAAACCTAGAAAGAATTGATGTTAATGTTGCTTTTAAACAACTTACAACAAACCTATCAAGCTTTCTCCAATAAATCCATCTTGGATTTGTAACTGGAAATCCATTGCTTAGTATTTCTGTTGGTGGTTCTTGAATTTCTCAATTAACATATCCATACAAATTTGCGGATATGAGAATTGACTCAAATTGATCTTTCCACAACAAGTAATTTGTCGAATCAAGTTTGATTGAAATAAAGTTTGAGATATTTGTAAATGGGAGATTAAAATGTTGTGGAGAATCAGATTCTGCAGCAGTTGAAGTTGAATTTGTTCCCCAAGGATCTTATTGATTAGCCATGCTTCTAGTAATAGGCATATAAAATTGTTTATAAAATTGTTTGATGATTATTGTTGAGATGAATCGAAAGATTTTAATTCAAGAAAATATTGTTGAAGAAAAGTTTCGCTAAATTGTTGAATCAGATCTAGAAAAATTGTTGAGAAAGGATGATCTGAGTTTATGAGATTGAAAGGTATTTGGATTTTGTTTCAATGATTTTGATAAATTTTGTTTCATAGATTTTGATTCAACCTTGCTCTGATATGATAGATTTACTCAAACCAAAGAAAAGAAATTTTGAGAAGATGATATTTTTAGAAAATGCTTTTCATTACATTACATATAATACTAATGATTAGTATTTATAGCTATGTCCTAATTGCTTGACTTAGTCTTAACAGATAGACTTTAGTCAAGTCAGGCAACACTGACTTAATCTATAACGGATAGGAATCCTTTACATGACGGACCGGACGAATTAACATCATAATTTAAAGAACATGCATCAAGGCTAGAGCTACTCCACTTAATCAAAATATCAGAATAAACTAATACAACCAGATCATGAACCTAAAAACAGTAAACAGTTTAAATGGCATTGTTTGGAATGTTCTAAACAAATCCAAACTGAATAGCAAAACTGATAGCACTGCTAGGATCATGAACCATTTCTCAGGGGTGTAGTAACAAAGTAAAAAAAGTAACCAAGGCCATCTGAATCGGTGTAACTCGCCAGGAATCTGTCTGAATAGGCTGAAATCGGATGTGTGTTGTTGTTCATGTAGAATCTTTTGCTGATGTTGTTTGAATAGTGGCTGCTGTTGCTGCCGGTTTTGTTGCTGCTGCTATTGTTATGGAATCGTAGATTAATAGATTACTAAAAAAAGAAGTCTAAAGAACAGATTTAAGAGCTGTTCGTATAAAACAAAACAAAACTACCTTCGCTACTGAATCCAGTTAATTGATAACTTTCCATGAAACTTAATAACTCCATAGCACTCTTGCAAAACAAAGCCCAAATTTGTCATTTCGATAGAATTTGCACCTAGACATGAGTAGCATGTGGACAGCTCTATAGATGGGCCAGGTATTATTTGAAAACTAGTTTAAACTTGAACTTATCTCTTAAGCAACTATTTGGAATCTTCGCAGGAAACTTAGTTGGAAAGGAAAATGTTTACCCATCTACACCAAGGACTACTTTGAAAAGACCTGGAGAGACAGAGAGATATCACCCCCCGAACAGCCCACTTGCAACTTTTTTATTGGAATACAACTTGGAATCCATACTTAACCTTCTTCTTTGTCTAGTTGTTTCTTGCTTTTATCCAACTAACGCATAATCCTCTCCCTGCTATTTTAGTTACGAGTCCACTGACGGAGGTAGGGGTGGCTTGGGCAGGCTGTAGCCCACCCCAAAATTTTAGAAAGCCTATTTGAGACTCTGTGATTGGTGAGAAAATATCATTTATCCAGGTAAGATTTTAGTAAACTCATTAGTTATTAAAAAAAGCATGATAAAATATCGTAAATGAAGAATCTTTTTATTACTAATTAGGTTAGTTAAAAACTATAAATACAAACACCGAACGATATTGACACAAAATGTGAAATACTAATCAGTTTTATTTTTGATTGCATATGTATTATTTTATCCGTTTGCCGCAGTTCTCCAATCACAATATAGTTCTATACTAAATCGAGTGTGTTATCGTGATTGTTGTCCACTTTGTTAAATAAATAATAAAAAGAAACTCACAAAAACTTTGCAGTACAACTGCGGCGGAACCAGGGGGAGGCTAAGGGGTGCTATCATTTTATTCTGATAATTATTGAAATCGTCTTAGATGAATTAGTCATTTCAACTACAATATGAGAATAATTCTAGATATGTTAACCAAATCAACTCTATTATGAAAATGAACATATAAAATACTATGTTTTTAAATGTGATATTATAATTTCGTCCTAAAAAATAGGCCAAAATCTAAAAAAATTGTAGCGGCCTGCGGCCGTCTGAAAAATTAAGAAGTATACCTTATACTCCCTCCGTTTCAGGAAAAAAGTTACTTTTCCTATTTGCACAATTATTAAGACAAGGATGAAAGAGAGTAGTTTTTCTAATTTATTTCCAAATTTACCCTCAAATGAAGAAGATAGGGAAAATGAACGAAACTTTAAAGAAATTGTAATTTTGAAAAATTTTCCTAATAAAAATAAAAGTAACTCTTTTGCTGGAACAAAAATTTAAAGACAAAGGAATATTTTTCTTGAAACGGAGGGAGTGTAAAACTTCTGCTATTTAAAATTTCCCTCACTAAAATGAATTCTAGCTCCGTAATTGATTCAGATACCATTATGGTTTTATCGTACTTATTACTATCGCATTTGAGGTTAGTAAAATTAAGTATTCATTGAATTTTTTTTTTAGCCCCCGTATATAGATTCCTAGTTCCGTAGCTGGTTGTGAGTATAGAAAGCAAAAATAAGGTGTTCACTTTGATTATATTTTAGAGGGTCCGTCTAATTTTGTTTAACTTACATGAAGTATTTGCATAAAATCTCAGATATAACACAATATTTTTTTACACCTAAAAACTGTTGTTACATATGATCAGTCAAATGACAGAATCCAATATTATTGTTGATTTTGTATTGCTCAACATAAATATGGACTTTAATGGATATGTGAATTAAATGGATAACAAGCAACTTGAAAAGTTGTAGTCAATTTTTTTTTCCGGAAATGTTACTTTCCCCACCAGTAGTCCTGATAGTTTTCCCGAGTCTGACGTGTAAGTTTTTTTTTTTTTTTTTTAACTCATAAACCCACGTATTAAACAGAGAATTCTCGTAACGTACAATTTTCCACATTGAAACACACATCAAAAGGTTTTTTCTTTAACTTATTCTTTTTGTTGTTTTCTATGCATATTTCCAGTTCAAGAGATTTGTTTTTGTCCAGCTCCAGGGGCTTCACTTTCTCCTCAATCACATATCTGTTAGAAAAAAAAACAAGACAAAGTTAAACTTCAATTATATTGAAGTGGATATAATCATTGACTTATAAGTGATATATACATACTTATATGACCCATCGCTAATCTCTTCGGTTAATTCAGGTAAGAGACTCCATAACAGGGTCATCTTCGTTTCCCACCATTCCTAAGTTATCGTCCTTCTCTTTATCTAAATCAACACCATCCATTGCTGCAATATCATCAACATTCATCAAATTAGATAGTTATATCAAATTACAGTAGTAGCATTAGTGAAACTTAATCAGTTACAAGAAAAAGAAAATGAAAAACCTTGATTGTACAAGAGATTAGAGGAATTCGAGTAGAGAGAATCTTGTCCGGGCGGGCAGCGGGACTGTGTTTCCTCTTTCACGGTGAAAAATAGGGTTTTTAGTAACAAAAACCAACCTAAATTATGATCAACTTCATAAAAATAAAACCCTAATTATTAAATTTCAGACCAAATCAAAAAATTTACAAACCCTCATTCTCAAAAAATTTAAAATTAAAAAGAAACTTACCAGAATTTTATCGGGGTCAGCACCATCTCTAATTGTTGCAAGATTCACCATGAAAATAGTTAAGGTTTTTGATGAAGATTCAAAGAGAAAGAGTTTATGAAAAGAGAGAAGGGTTTAAACGTTTATGAAAATTTTCTATTTAATACGTGAGTTCATGAGTTAAAAAAATAAAAAAGAAAAAAGAAAAAGAAAAAACCCTTGCACGAACTATGGGACTACTGGAGTAGCATTTCCGACTTTTTTCTTTTCCTTTCGTTCCTTTTTCCACTTCAAGTCAAATATTTAGCTTAAGTTCTAGGTTGTCACTAGGGCCAATGCTGCCGAAAGTTGGAGGATTTGGCTCTAATGAGTCCTAAAAAAAATTGTTTGAAATTACTAAAAACCAGATTAATCCCACTAAAAATAAGAATTTCAAATAAAAAATGAAAATAAGAGGAAGAAACTAAAGCAGCCGAAGAACGACCAGCAAGGGATAGTAGATAAAGAAATAAGTCCCCATTTTCGTTAGTTAGAGCAAAAGAAAAGTATATATCTTCAAACCTATTCCTTCTTTGTTCATCAATCATCACTACTTATCTTCTCTGGGGAAAAATATCAAGTACACAGTTAATGTCTTGCTTGAAATTTGGGAAGCAGCCAACAGCAAAGATTTGGAAAAACTTCACCTCAGCATTACAAAAGAAATTACACAAACTCAAGAAATCTAAAGCTATAAGGAACACAAGAAAAGGTATCAACAAAACCTTTTGCTTGATTATTCGTCGTGATCGATCAAAATCATCTGGTCTTCAATTTAAAAGACGGATAAATCATCACCGACAACAATATCAACACAATTATGCACCTGTTTTCATTGATGAGCTATTTAGAGAACCATTAACAGTTCAACCTGAAGTAACTATATCAATTGCCCCAAATAAGATGGGCGAGACGGTGGAGAAAAGTTCGTTTATGGGGGGATCCAGATCAACAGTGACCACGGTATCAAAGCCAACAGGAGCAGCAACTGCATCAACAGTTTCAAATATAACCAAGGTAGAGATCAAGCTCTTTGATCGGTTGGTCGTAGTGGAGACATGCAATGAAGATGAAAAAGGCACAAGAAGTTCGGCAAATAGTATTGTTTCTCCTGTTCCGTCGCAGCTGCATAGCTTATATGGAGTCGATGCTCAAACAAGTCCTGACAAAGAAAGGGTTTCCACTAGTGTATCATCGTTGCATAAGTTGCCTAGAGAGGATGTTTTCACACGCTTTAGCAAAGAGAAGGCTTCTACTTCTGTATCAGCGGCGCATCACTTGCACAAGGTTGACACTTTATCAAACGCTACCAAGGAGGAAGTCCCCAATCCTGTGTCACTGTTGTATCACTTGCACGAAGTGGACGCCTTCTCGACCTCTACCAAAGAGAAGATCTCCACTCATGTATCACCTTTGCCTCCATTATGTGGAGCAGATGCTCTAACTATCTCTTCCAAAGAGAAGAAACATGTATCTTTTGCAGTATCACCACTACATCACCGTGGAGTAGACGAAAGAGCAGAGGAATTCATTGCCAAGTTCAAGCAAGAGATGAGACTTCAGAGGTAGAGCCCGGAGGTGCTTATTTTTATTATCCAAGTACTGTTGATTAGATGTAGGTTTTCCTTTTTGCGTAAATTTCCAGAGTGGATCAGCATAGTACTTAGGGATCTTTATACGCTAGTTCTTGTTGTATAAAAGATTTGGATTTGATTGGTGTCTGACGTGATTTTTGTGCTTTGTTGCATTCATCTAAAGATGTATTGTCCTCGAGCCAACCTTCCACTATAACTCCCTAATCATAAATAACTTCGTCTCGTCACCAAGTTCGATGTATTATCAAAAACTAACTACACAAGGCTGTTTTTCATCCGAGGAGCAACTAGCTTTGGAGCAATATCAGAATTCTGGCGAAGTTCAATAACTAACCACCAGTCTAAAACCACGAAGTAAGAACTACATAATTCTGGTATTTAACATACGTAAATGGTAATCAACAAAGCATACAATTACCAAAAGATTGTTGAACTTTAATGATGGTTTGCCTATATAAAAACGCCTTAACAGGTCACTTGTGATGGAAGTCACTAGAAAACAAATATATATACACGTACAATAATCTCAGGCGGAACGGCCTCATTGATCTCAATAGATCAAAGAAATCATATTTAACATACTGAGCCAACAGATTAAGACAAGTTCTCGCAACAAAAGGAAACATTCACTAGTTCAGAAAATCCTTCATTGGATCGTCATGATGGGTCCTCTTCATCCTATATGCCTCCATATCCTCAGCAGTGACCTTCAAGAAATACCAAATATAATGAGGCAACTCAGTAGGAGAACACCAGAGCTAATGTTTTGATAGATACTTGTTGTAAAATGGACATGCTAGAAAAATCTATGTTGTTAAGGGTGTAAGGCCCAGCACGGCGCCAGTATAAAATCCCGAGCCACGCTACAGCGTATAACTATAGTATCACATAAGTATTTACTGTGCAAATTATCATATCAAATTAATTCACAAAAATAACTGACATTCTATTAATGGTATTATATCATACTATTAATTATGAGGGACATGCAGTTAATGGTATGAGCTTAATAGGAAAGTAAATGAATTGAATCTTAATGGTATCATACATGCATATATATATATGCAAAAATAATTATGATAGGGTTACAAAATTAACTAATACTCTCTCCATTTCATAAAAGTTGAGCTATTCATTTTTAAATATTGTTTCATAAAAGTTGAGCTATTCATTAAAGAAGGCAATATTTCTAAAATTACCCTTTTGATTGATTATTGTTATTAAATTTTAGTATAAGAATGAGAACAATTTGATAGTCATGTTTATATTTGTTACCTAGATGTTTAAAATGTTTATATTTGTTACGTAAATTACCTTTGGTGCCTAGGCGCCGCCTTTTACAACATAGAGAAAAATCAAGCTAAAAGTACGTACCTCATCATTCCAATTAACATTATACTTCCGCTTTCTTTCATCCCGCTCTTCCCTCTTCCTTTCGCCCTCCTATTCACAGTAAAAATTAGCATTGTCAGCTATTACAACTTATAAAAATGGCTCAAATGTAAAAATCCAACATGTCAGTACTATGACAAAAACATGATTTTTTTAGAGCTTGCAAAACCAACCAGTCTTTTCAAGCAGAAAAAAAAAAACGTTCCAGTCAGACTTCAGAAATCCAGAACCCACGTTGAATTCAAACATGGACGTGTTTGCTCCAACATTTTGGCATTTAGATTTCAGTAAAAAAACTGAACTTCAAGTTTGAAAGCCTTTGTCCCTTGATATGGTCCAAGCAAGTTGTCGTCAAACTAAATCAATAATGGCATACAAAAGTCAAGAGAGCAAAAGACGAGGGATATTACCTTCCTGAGGGATTCGTTAAGCCGTTTTGGATCAAGAACCAGGTCTTCTGGTACATCAGTTCCCCAAGGAGCAAGCTTCTTCTCCTCTGCTGCTGCAGGTACTTCTGTATGACACCATGCATGTTTTGGCATTGAGAACACCATTACAGAGGGAAGACTTGACTACAAACAATAAAAAGACCCAACAATTCACCTTCAGTAGCCTCCTTGCGAACAATATTGGCTTTCATATGATCAATTGCCTCTTCAGCCGCCTCAATTCCTGCAATTCCTAAGCAGTAACTGTTCTTAATCATCTGTTTGCAGCACTTGTAACCCCACTGGTGATCTTTCCACCACGAACCCCAAACTGTCGTATGATTATTAGGGTAGATGTCTTCTTCATACTTGCTCCTTGGAATAGCCATCTCCTGTGAGCATCAAAATATTAGCAATCTCAAAGAGACATTTTTTTTGCATATAAGACAATTAGATGTGGTTCCATTTTGCTGTTGGATAATCAAGGGGTGGAATATAGCTCAAATACAAACAGAAAATAAGAAATATAAATGTCATGATATTCATAGCATTGTAACAGGATGTATCTGTTTGCCTGCACTAGTGCATACTGGGCACAGATGCTGCTGCACTGAAGGTAAGTTTAGGAGAAAAGGGTGCATGCAAAAAGATTCAAAATGATCAACCATTTCCGCATGACACATTCTGCTTATGTTTAAGCAGAATAACCGACAATAATTTGACTGATATGCAAATATAATTTGTTCTGAATATTAATATCTGCATAAATAGGCTGGCTCACAGCCTCGCACTCAATCAACTGATCATGAAATCTCTGAAACTATAGAAAACAGTACTCTGGCACTTGTAGCTAGCTTGAAAGTGCCAAATCCAACCAGAGAAGAAAAAAGCATAAGCATGCAACTCCAAGTATCTAACAAAACAGTAGTAATTCCAAAAGATCTTACCTGGCCCTTGATGATTCTACCAGCACGATCATACTCAACCTGACTCTCACTTTGTCCAAGGAGAAGCTCTCTGGGAACGTCCTCATCAGCTGCTGCATTACCATACTTCTCCATAATGGTATCTTTTGTTTTCGTCTTCAACTTATCCTTGCTAATCATAAAATTTTTATACAGAAATTCAGCTTGAGAAGGAGCAGCCTGCATGTGCATATCTTGCCCCTTCTCGAAAGCCTCCCAAGCATGCATCGTGAGATGCTTGAACTCTGATGCTTGGCCACTGGTCCTGTACTGGTTATCACCCTGAAAATTCAGCAAAGATGGATAGATCAGTATACATAAAGTAATTTAAAAAAAATTGGGCACAAAATGCAAAACGGCACGTCTCAAAACTGTGAAGCTTAACAAATAACTCACTCCATAGAACTTCTCATTAGGATCAGTGTCTGGATTAGGATCCTCACGCATAGAACGAGTTTTGGGATCATAGTGAGAGGAATTGACGTCTAGATTCAAAAGGTACTTCGCTGTATCCTCCCGAATACGCAAGTTCCTGTAATTCGATTTCTCAATTGTAACTTCTGAAGTAGACATAAGCTATAGGAAAACAACAACCTAAAACATATTAAATACTATTTGATGCTAATGGAGAGCGAAGATAAAAGAGAGCACCTGACCTATTAGAAAGACGATACAAAGCAAATAACTCTATCTCTATCTACCAAAACAGGTAATTAACTGCTCACCTAACGGTTCCTGTGCTTCCACCACCTGTGGTTCTCACACGTTTCTCCACCTTAGCAAAATCCATTTGTTTGCTCTCATCAACCTTAGCTTCATCTACTCTCAGATCATCTTCATCCTCATCGCTCACCTCGGCCACTGCCTCAGCCTCATCATTTTGGTTATTGCTTTTCTCCTCTAATTTCTTCAGTTGCTGCTCTTTTAGGTGGTTTCTTCTAGCATCATCTCTAGCCTCGTATCTGTCCACGACGCGAGCATATGTTGAGGTATCATATCCATTCCATCGGTCTCTCTTGCCATCATAATCCAATTCAAACGTCTCAATCTTTTCATCAGGCGCAATGTACATGTTTGTATGTATTGCTCCCTTCTTCCGAGGCCTTTCCATGCATGACTTGGCATCATGTGTCATAGCCCCACAACTGCAACAAGAGATGAAAGGTTACATACAAAAAATGACATTTTATTACTGCACACAGTCACTTTAGAAACATAAAGTGACTAAACCTTGATACTATGCCAAGTTCTAAATGCTAACCAATGTATCTATGCACTTATGTGCTTTCTTTTTTTCCCATTTTGACATAGAACTAGTCCTCCAACATGTTTCCAGGGCCTAGGGAAGCAATCCCTTGTATATAATGGTGTATGTTGATAAATCTAAAACATACTACGCAGTTACAAGTTTACATTTTTTAGGTTAAAGTGTAACTCATAATGCGCAACTCAAGTACCCATGACTCAAATGTATAGAGGTTGTATCTCTCAACAGTTTACAACACCAGATTAGTAATTAGAAAGTGAGAGAAAAGTAAATGACCACACACTCACTTTTGGCAAGCGCCTTTCCTGTACTTGTCGGCCTGAAATATCTTTGCACCCCTTTCGTACCATTTGTTGGTGTAATTCGGATCTTGTTTCCATTTCCTTTGATGTTTCAAACTCTAATAGCAAAAGAAACAACATAGATGTTTTAATCAGAACATATATGCTGCTCATAGAGTTAAAGCAAGCATTGAACGCGAAATAAAACTTACCGGTCTCTCAGCATTGAGATACCAAGGTGCAGATGACATATACTGGGGAATATGAGGATTGATTTCTTTTCCATCTTCATCAACTTCAGCGGGTGCAAGACCAGCTTTACGAGCTTCTTCTAATTCTAACTGTTTCCGATGATCCTCCCTGGACTTAAAAGCCACTGCAGACCCGCAAAATTATAAAGTGAGAACGTAGCTAAGCTCAATAAAAGTATATAGAAGCAAAATAAACCTTTTCATTTCTTGCAAAGCTGCACAGACCCAACAAATGACACAACCCACACAAAGGTTTCCAAACTTTGGTTGATATATTTCAATTCGTGATCACATACACGCAAGGAATAACCCTAAGTAATGTTAAATACTACTCCTACCATTTAAACTTGATGAGCATAGGACTGATTTCTAACAAACCCAAATCCCACCAGCCTGTTGCCTTAGACAAAAACCGTTAAATTAACAAACTCTAACCCCTAAATATAGCAAAAACACTAACCAGAAGCCAAAAAAATAAGCCTATAGACTCTCATGCCGAGTGCATATTGCCTTTAAATACGGTCCATGTGATAATCAATATAGCATGAAAAGAATCCATTCAAATGAATAAGCTCCGCAAGAATACAAAAACAAACTAACATAACCTGAAATTGATCAAATTGAATTAATGAACAAGGAAACTTACTCGATGCAGTTGCCATATTTGGATCGAGGAAATGAAATACCTTCTAACTCAACACCTGTAACAAACAAGCCGTCATTATTCCAACGTATAATAATAAAATTGAACACGATAATGATATTTTGCCCGTCAGAAACCCTAAATCGATTCACAATCTCTAAACACCACAACAAATCCGAAAACACCTAGTCCAAATCAGAGATGACCTAATCAAGATGGATACAAATTGTAAAATGCCCAATTAAAAATCTGAACTTTAGACACCAAAACCAACAGAAAAATTCATGAAACAAATCCCCAAAATTAACGATTTGCACCAATTTTATAACAAGCTGTTTGAAATAGCTCAATGAAAACAGACCCAAAATCAAACCCTATAGCATTCAAATGAAAACCCTAATAAATTACCTTTTGACAGTGTTCCGGGTGTTTTGTGGTTGCTACGCTGGTTTTTTCTTTTCTTTTATCAGAATTGCTGCGCTGGTTTTGAGGCGGTGTATTGAGAGATTTAACCCACGGATAGAAACAATAGGGCGTGATTAAATTTTGATGTAAACGGGACCAGATAGTAATGGTGGTGTAAGAATTTACCCGTCGGATGGTTATAATAACGTTTCGTGTACCAAATCTAAAGGGTTTAGGCCAGATCCTATCCACCCTCTCAAATGATTAGTTTATCTAATCAGCTGGTTGGACAAACAGGATGTGCTACTATGGGAAAAGATCTGGGTGGTTGACTTTTTGTCGAGCGATAAGGTGTTGGCCGCTAGCGATAAAGACTTAACCGTTGGCGACCAATATCTTGTCGCTCGACAAAGAGCGAGCTGCTAAAGCTACTTTCAGGAAACGGCCGGATTCAGGCAAAAACGACTAAATTTTCTTCTTCTATACATATACCCCAACAATTTTTTTCAATTCACACAATTCTTTACCTATTTATACAATCAATTCACAAATTTCTTAAACTATCTAACTTTTAACTCACAGTCGATGGATTGTTTTGATGATGAACCTAAAATTATTATGGATCGGTTTAAAACACAACAAGAAACTTATGTTCGGGTGTTGCAACAAATGGAAGTTGAGTTTGATGAAGACATAGAACTTATCAACCTTATATTAGCAGCAGAATCATCGGGGCAGATACCAAGAGCTCCTGAGTCAAAAGAAGTATTCACAAGAAATATGCGTATCGTGGGAGGGAAGAGTGGCACCTGAAGCTGATGCACGATTATTTCAATGTTGGTTGCATATTCTCTAATGAAGATTTCTAACGTCGATTCCGTATGCCCCGACACTTGACTGTAAAGATTATCGAAGAGCTTTGTCGAGTATGCCCTGAATTTAATTATCAATTTGATGCATTGAATATTAGAGATCATTGTTCGGAACAAAAGGTTATCTCTCCCTTAAGGATCCTAGGTAACGGTCGTCCGACGGATGCTAACGATGAGTATATTTGTATGGGAAAAATAACTTCATACAAGTATCTTTCATTGTTTTGCGAAGTAATGATTAGTCATTTTGGTCCAACGTATTTACGTAAACCAACAGATGCAGATGTTCTTCAAACATTAAAACAAAACCAGGATAGGGGCTTTTCAGGAATGCTAGGGAGTCTTGAATGCATGCACTGGGTGTGGCAGGGATGTCCTATATATTGACAAGGTCAATATAAGGGTCATTACCCAAAACCAACTGTTATTTTGGAAGATGTCGCTTCTTATGATTGCTGGATATGGCATGCTTTCTTTGGTCTGTTGAGTTCACAAAATGACATAAATGTTCTGCACAAGTCGCCTCTGTATGAAGACCTCAAGTATGGGATTTTCCGCGATGTAAGGTTCCATATTAACGGGCACCAATACACTCACGGGTATTATCTAGCGGATGGAATCTATCCTAGATGGTCTACCAATACACTCACGAGTATTTTCAACACGAAGCAGATGGCTTTGAGAAATGATGTGGAACGGGCTTTTGGAATTCTTAAGCGGAAGTTTGCTATAGTTTGTGGACCCTACCGTGGTTTAAGTGCTCGTGAATGCATAAAGACTATGCTTACGTGCATCATTCTGCGTAACATGGTCATCCAAGAAACCCGCATGATAAGAGTTGGACTAACCACTCTGATGAAGATTTGAGGCCTGATGTTATACCAATGCAAGGGGTACCTGCAAGGAACTATAATCAAATGGAAAATTACATTCAAGACGCAAATTTGTACGACATGTTAAGACGAGATCTAACTGCGAATCTTTGGGCCGAGTTTGGCAGAGCGGGCAGACGTATGTAGTAGTTTCAAGTAGTAGTTTATTTACAAGTTCCATTTGTTGTTTTAAATTTTTTTGTTATGTACTATTTTTTACTTTCAAGTAATTTATTACAAGTTTGAATTTTTTGAGTAATATTTACTTTAATGACGTGAATGGAGTGCAACAGCTCTTTTTTTTAATCGTTGACAGTATGGATGACATGGAGCGCAACGGCTATTTTTGTAACAGTTGGAAAAATATAGTCGTTGCTCTCAACTCATCTCCTCGCCTATATATATCTCTACACCTCCCTCAAAACTTTGATATATACTCTCTCTCTCACTCACTCTTAATCTCATCTCCTCTAATCTCACTATGATTTCCTGACATATGGCTCAAGCTAAGTTCACTCAGAAAGAAGATTTATCACTTTACAGAAACTATGTAGTGTGCTATCCGGCCAGAGGTGTAGAACGACGACAAAATGGTATTCCTAGCTTTAGTTATTGGGCAAGAATTCATGATAACTTTTACGCTGACACCTGTAACCCTTATAACTGTAATTACCTCAATTGTTTCAAAAAAATAAAGCGACAAGTAGTAGAATTTTTAGCTTTAGTTCGCATTGTCAATCGATATCGACTTAGGGGGGACACCGGTAATGAGATTGGTGCGAGACCTTTCAGTGAATGGCGAAGATGAAAGGAAAGAATTTAAAATATGAAACTTGTTTCCACATCTTTAAGGAGTTCCTCAATACTTGTTTGAATTATTAATTTTTATGCACTGTTAAATTGTTTGCATTGTTTTCACTTCCTTTATGTAATGCGTATTTAAAGTAATGGAAGGAAAAAAATTGCTTCATGGAACAACTAGATATTTTATTTTAAATAATAACGATTAAAAAAACATCTTAATTAAACTAACTGACTAACTATTACATTAATCAATTGCTTGAATTCAACATCATATTCATCATCGTCTTCTTCATTAACTGGGATTGGAGGTTGCAAATATTATTCTAATTCCTTCCTTTTCAACTTGTTATAATCCAGCTGGCATAAAAATTTTTGATCCTCATTCATTAATGCGGTGTCCATATAAAGAATTTTATTCTTGTCATATTGGCTAAAAAAATGCTCTTGAGAAAGACGACACTTTTTTAACTCCCTATTGGTGACCTTTCGGTCAATGGATCTCTGTTTCTCAGTTTTCCGTTGGTGAGTCACAAACTTGGTCATGTTAAAATTTTCAGACCCTCCTCTTTCTTGGGCTAATTTTATAGTTGCTTTTGCTTCTGCCTTTCCTAAAACTTTTCGTTTCTCGGTATTAGCTGCATTGAGATCAAAATTAGGGAGTGGTGGTGGGCCACTCGGTGAAGACATAGGTGAACTGATAGACACATTTTAGTGTCTAAATTGCACCTTAATTTCTAGTAAGTTAGTATTCGATTTTGTGTCTATTACGTGTTTTTATGCTTTTGTAGGTACATTAGAAGAATAAAGATTTGTGAAAAAATTGGCTCAAAAAGTGTTCAAAGCACCCGAGAAAATGGATCAAGGCACCCACACTTTGGATTGGGGCACCCTTGGATCGGGCTGAGCTGGATCGGGTCAACCCAGCGAGCCAGCGAGTCAACCCAGCGAGCCAGCGAGTTAACCCAGGATCGGCCGATCCAACTCATCGGGAGTTCCTGTTTCAACGGGAAAAGGATTGGTTGCGATTTTTGGGTTGTTTTCGGCAATTGAAGATGACCCATTGCAATTAGAGTTGGAAGAAGTCAAAAGACAATGAAAAATCCCGTGAAATCAGCTCGAGAAACCCAATTTTGGCCGGAATCAGGACTCGGTTCCTGTTTGAGTTTGGATTGAAGATTGGAGTGATTTGAGAGAGTTCTATTAGGTTTAGAACTCTCTCTAGGGTTTGTTATAGCTATAAATACCAAGAGATTCCAAGAAAAAGAGATACAAAAGCCTAGAGATCGATTCAGAGAAATTCCGGTGGAGTTCCGGCGCCGCCGGTCACCTGCTGGTGCATCGCCGGCACTGTTCTTCACCCACCATCGCTGAAGAAGACGACTCAGTAACATTTATAAGTGTTGCTGTTCCACTGTTACAACTCTGCTCCTGTTGCCTTAGATTTTGAACATTTTTGTTGCTTAAAGCTCTCTGTAACAGCTGAACCCTGTTCTGTGACACTTATATACGTATCTGTTCAGCTGTTGCACTATTCTTTAACATTGTAATCAATATTTTGAGCAATGAAATCAACTTTTGAGCAAGTTTTCTTCACCATGGGCTAAGTTTATTTACTGGGATGATGGATAAGGTATTTTTCTCAATTTTATGTGATTTAATTATTTTCTAATAATTATTTATAATTCTTTTGTTATTAGAATTGCATAGTTTTAAATAGTAAAAACGGTTTTCTTTCAACAGTTGTGCTTTTGCTTGATGGATTATGCTTAGTTAATTAATTTTGATAGTCCATGCTTGTGATTTACCTCTGTTTGTTAGCATAACAAAACCAATTTTGGCAATTGTTTGGGCTTCAATTAATTTAAAAAGAATTATCTGATTAATCACATAGGTTGTTAGAATTACCTGATTCCTGATTCCTGGTATTTTTAAAATTATTCAAAAATCATCTTTAGGTTATTTAGTCTTTTTCTTACTCCTGAAATTTTCTAGAGTTAATTAGAATCATTATTTTCTAAAATCATTACCTTCACAAGTTCGAGAATCGAACCTCTATTTACCACTTTCTAAAATTACATCATGAACCGGGACTTGAAGTTGGTGTAGAGGAACCACCAACGTCGTACGGTGACCTTATAAGAACTTTCTGCATATTTACTAATAGAGCATAATTAAATTTGGGCAAATCTTTTACGATATCATAACACCCTTCTAGTTCAAATTGTCTACCGTGTTTTAGGTGTCATTCCCTCCAACACTTTTTTTTTCCATATTCGATGGTCATTCACCACTCAGTGGTGGATGACGAGCACACTGTTGGACATGAGCAACATAGATATTCAATTTTTACTCATTTTAATGAAGCGAGTACACAAAACATTTGGATCATGTGAATTGACGTTCATGGTTTCCTCTTTAAACCCAAGAAATATGTTGCCCCACAAGGTGGTGCCTGCTTGAGAACAACCATTGAGGCTATCTTATGTGCAACGAACATAATTCTTACAAATGCTTTCATCTTCGGCAATTAAAAAACTTGTACCACGAACTTTTTAGCAGGAGCATCCATTATGCAGAAAAAAATTGACTAATTTTTGTCTTAGATTAAAATGAGGACAGTTTTGATTTAGATTAACACAAATGCGTGTGAGATATTGAGGTGTAGAGAAGGTGTGAGTTGAATTGAGTTTGAAATTGGGTATTTATAAGAGTTCCAGCCAGGACCATTGGATGAGATAAGCGATAAGCAGCATAGTCTTCATCGAGCGACAAAGACTATGACGCGCATAGCATCTTCTCAAATTAGAGCTTTTGAAAGGTCAATTTGATCATTTACTATGTGCATAGTGGGTGTTTTTGATCAAATATGATCCTTTGCTATGTGCATAGGACTTATCCTTGATCATCATACCTCCACAAATATTTAATGTTTATATTTTCCATTATTTTATTTTATTTTTGGAAACAATAAAAGGGTCAAGGGAGTCCGATTTTGTTCATACATGATATTTTAATCTCCATCATTGATTTAATTTTCGGAGTTATATAAAGGGTCGAGGTTCTAAACATGAGTGGTAATGGAGCCATCCGTTAACTAATCAACCAATCAAATTAACATGTCAAATATACACTTTTAGAGGAGTGTGCACAACAATGGAAACAAGGAAACTATACATAATTCTTAACTCTACTGGTGGTTCAAAATTAATTACCTCGACAATCTTCGAGATGTGTGTAAAATAAAATTTGCGCCATTGCTTCAATTCTCCAGAAAGTGTAGATGAAAATTGGAGGTACTTGCAAAGACACTCTGAAGCTAAATTCAGAGAGAGCTCTAAGCAGGTGAATTATTGAGAAAAGGAATAAAAAAATTGTGCACCTTTTACGTTGGTTTCTATCCTCTATTTATAGGCAAAAAAAAAAAATCTAATTGTAATTTTCCTAAATAACCAGCTGGACTTGTATCTATCTCCTTAAGATTTGTGGTTATCTTAAATAACCACCAAAATTTGAATCTATCCTCTCTAGATTTGTGGTTATCCTAGATAACTACCAAATATACGTGTATGGGAAAGGATCTGTTGACATGGTTAAAATGACATTATTTTGACATTTTTGCGTTATTTTTCTTATAAGATCCAAACGGAAATGAATTTGAAGCTAAATTTTTTGTTATGCATTCTTATTATAATGTTATACATTCCTACCGAAAATGAGCGCATTTGGAGGAAGACCCAAATATGTCGAAGGAAAGTATTGAGTTTTGCATCCCATATACTCGTAAAAAGAATCTAAGTTAGATATCTCACCGACATGCATTAACAAAGTTTTATGGAAATTTACATTAAGCCTTGAAATTATTTCGAACCACATAAGAATGTTGTGAAGGTGGGCAATTCTATGCTGGTCATTCTTATGAAACACGAGGGTGTCATCCGCGAAGTGAAGGTGGGTAATTTTGGAGCTTCCAGATATGATATCAAAGTCATTTAGCTACCAAATATGTTCAACTTTGACTAAGATGAAATTGAGAGATTCAGGTATAGGAAAAAAAAAAGATAGAGGATCCCTTGTGTTTAAGCCTTTCGAACTTTTGAAGCAACCATTTGAAAAGTCGTTAATAAGTACAGAAAAATTTACAGGTGAGATTGCAGCCTCTATTCACTTCCTTCACGACATCCCAAATACCATCCTTCGAAGCACATGATCGAGAGAGAAAAAAATGCGACAGTTTCATAAGCTTTTTATAAATCGATTTCGCATAAAATTATAGCTTGGTGAGAGATTTGAGATAAGTTAATGCATTCTTTAGCAACCATGTCATTGTCCATGATTTCTCTACCTTCAACATATGCAGATTATTAATGACTGATGAGCTTGGGAAACACTTGTTTAGCCTTTCACAATCACTTTTGAAATAATCTTGTTAATGTTGTTCATGAGACTTATGAGTCTGAAATCAGTGATGTATTCTAGATCATGAACCTTAGGGATGAGCAAAAGAAAGGTAGACTTGAGACGCCAATCGATAAACTGGCGAGAAAATAACTGCTCGATGACATTCAAGATGTCATGCTTCATGAACTCCTACGACTTAGAAATAACGAAAATAGGCATATATAATTGGGTCCTAGTGCTATATCCACGACATATATTATATACTTTACGTATAATATTTTAAGGGAATGAATTGTTTCATCTTTAAATAAGGTTTAAGTTCAATAAAATAGTTTCATCATTAAACAAGACGGAGATGTTCTTATAAAGACGAAAATTTTATACTCCCTCTTTTCCACTTTAGATGATTGTTTGGGAGTTTTCACGCAGATTAAGAAATGGAAAGAGATATAAAAAAATTCCATCTGTGCCCTTCAAAAAAGTCTTCAAACATTAATTCTTATCAGTACATTTATAATTAAACTTATAGTTCCAAGATAAAAATATTAGGGTATTATTGGTAGTTTTGTGGAAAAATATGAAAACTATCAAGTAATGTGGCAAAAAAGAACAACAACTCTAGACTATCATCTAAAATAGAATGGAGGGAGTAGATATCTCGAATCTCTCGTTCTTGTTGCATATTTCCCATATTTTTAGTTTTCATCTAGATTTTGGGCGGCCAAATATCTTAGAATGGAAAAACAACCATATGGTATGCACAGTGTTGCACGGTGCTCCTCCACTGATATTCTTTTCTCTTTAGGATCCACTTAAACCAAGTTCTTGTAAAACTGACACTCTCTTCTTTTTAGGCACGACTTAAACCAAATGTTGGCAAATGTAGTAATAGTTTTTGGCCCGCGGTCACTAGAATGGTTTATGATAAGTGTTAATTTACATGATTTTAATGTCAAATCCATACTAATATTTGCTACAATGTTTTCATATTATTTGTATTACTCTTGTTTTATGTTATTTGTCTTAGTTAGGGTGAATCATCCAAAAAGAAGCTACAAAGTGCTACAATGAGCAAGGAAGTGAATCACTACCAGTGAAGGAGGATCCAATACCGATTTTTACTTATTTAAATATAGGATTTCTTATCATCATCTTTTACATAAGGAAAAGACGAAGCCAATGCAAACAAAATGAGATCATTCCAATTTCGGACGAAGAAGTCATGGACAAAACAATTGAGACAATAAAAAGTGAACTACAACGCAAGAATCGGCATGGTTGGAACCATGCTGACCGTAACACTATTTCGGGAAGAGAATTCATGTTTTTAAGTCCCTAAATACGGGACGGTTCAATGGGAATCGACCATGACGACTCTAGCGACTTTTAGGGTAGATATTTGTAGCTATTTTGTTATATTTTACATTTTTGGGTATTTCTCTTTTGCTACAGGTTTTGGATCAAAAAGAAAGTTGAGCCAAAGATTTTGCTGATTAATTAAAGACTTGGATTCAAAGATAAAGAAAAAATAACGTAAAAAGAAGAAAAATATTTTATTTTAGGGTTTTATTTATTTTTATTTTTAGAAATTGTATTAGGAAATCTCTTTTATTTTTTGTAATTCTTTTTGTTATTTTTCTTTATATTTTGGACACTTTGAGATATTATTTTTGGACCTTATTTTTTTTAAACCCTACGAAAGGGTAGGTATTAAATATAAATTGCACAGGAAGGACGCCAATTATGATATTGTGTCAGCATCTTAGGTTCGTAGACTGACACAGGAGTCAGTGACCCGAGTCGACTTTAACGGTTCACCACCCATCTGAAACGGGAGGTAAAACTCGATCAACCCATGAATCTCCTATTGGTGGGTTTCATGTCTTCCTTCGTTTGCATATATGTTGAGGACTGAAGACGAACTTTAATTTCTATTAAAGGGTAAGAACTGGCCATATAAGATAAAGGTTCGGATTTCATCACCGCATCTTTCTTGCCCGCTTTAGGAACACGTTACCAAACGTGAACCTTAACCTAAAATTTGACTAGAAAGAAGACCGATAGGGTAACGATCTTATTGAAAAATCCATCGAAAGGATTGTATTGACTAATTCGGATCGTACCCGAGAGGTTTGCTACAATTGCAACTAGTTGCATTTTGAAGAATAAAAGTTGTTTAAAAACAATCTAAGTGGAGCCATCATGTTTTTTTTTTTTGCTAGATTCAATGAGATTGATTTGGTTGAGTCAACATTGCTTGTGTTTGTTTAGAATTCCCTTTTAAATTAGGATTTATTTTTTTATTTTTTTTAGTGTATTCCAAGACCGCTCGAGACAATCCCTGAGCGAGCTTGGAAAAGGACACTCTAGGTCGTTTGATTAGTGAAAAGCCTAGTAGTTCTGTTTTTGGAAATGCGGATCTCGAAGACTCTTATCTAGAGAACCCTGTTTTTTGGAAATATTAATTTTGAGAACTTGACATTGTGTAAAGAAGTTACTTCTAGTCCTTTCATAATGCCATAAATAACAACTTCAATAGCTTTGTTGAATCCCATTAGGACTAGTCGTCCATCATGTATCAAGTTAGCTGCAACTGAAGCGAACTATGAGTTGAAACCTGGGACCATACATATACGCCCAATCTTCTTCTTAGGAAAATAAAATGAAAACCCCTACTTTCACATTAGAAATTTGAAGAAATATGTAATACCCTAAGAATTCACAACCTGACTGATGAAGCTTTGAAAGTTAGATTATTTCCTTTTTCCCTGAGAGACAAGGCCAAATCTTGGTTATATAGTTTTCCATCTGAGTCAATTGAAACATATGAACAGCTTACCGCGGCGTTTTTCTCGAAATTATTCCCTAGACACAAAACATTATTTATTAGGCAAGAGATTTGCACATTCGTGCAACAAGAGGGAGAATCTTTGTATAAGTATTTGGAAAGGTTCAATTATTTATTGATAGTGTCCTCATCACGGTTTAGAAAAGGTTAGACTAGTCCAAATCCTCTATGAAGGGCTAGATTATCCAACGACGACCATGACGAGTCTTTGTGTACATGTAGGTTTGATAGTAAAATTATTGATGAAGCAATGACACTTTTGAATGAAATCGCTGAGAAAACCCAGCAATGGGAATGTAGTAGGGAATCCCAAAGAAAATTTTTACTAAACAGAGGTAATGTCAATAAGGTAGATGGGAACTTTGAATCAGATGCCAAAATTGCAGCAATAACAAAAATGATAGCTTTAGAGTTAAATCAATATAATTGTGGAATAGAGCCTAAGTAAGTCTGGGAGGGACATAGCGAGGAAGAGCAAGCCCATGATCTTTACAATAACACTAGATTTGATAACTGTCAGAGGTTTGACCCATATTCAGAAACCTATAACCCTGGTGGGAGAAACCATCCTAACCTTTCCTGGTTTAAGGGCCCGAATCAAGGTCAATCTAGTAATTCTCAAGTTCCCCCAGGTTTTGGTTAAAATAAGAATCCTTCAGGACCAACATAGTTTCAGAACCCTTCAGATAAGAAAATCATGAGTTAAGAAGAATCTCTCACCATATTAGCTCAAAACACTACAAAATTTCAGCAATCGGTTGACCAAACTTTACAAGCTAATAGTAAGATTATACAGGCTAACACTCAGGCTATTTCCAATTTACAAATCCAGGTTAGTCAAATAAATGAGTCTTTGAAAGAGAGAGAAAAAGTTAAATTTCCTAGTCAAAAGTTTCTTCTAGTGAGTATTCATCAAATAATGTGAATGCAATTAGAACCCTTAGGAGATAAAGTGGTATACAATGAGGTAACCATGCCTGATAGTGAACATGATGTAGTTCACCCTTCTGAGCCAATAGCTGAAGAAACTGATAAAGTCTCTAAAGAGTCCAATGTGGTTCCTGCTAAGTCTAATTTTGTGCCCAGAGCCCCATTCCCACAGTTGCTAGTTCCATTGAAAAATGAATCAAATTTTAATGATATATTGGAGATTTTTAAGCAAGTCAACATCAATATCCTTTTATTAGAAGCAATTAAGCAGATTCCTACTTATGCCAAGTTCCTTCAGGATCTTTGTATGCAAAAGCAAAAGCTAAGTATACATAAGAAATCCTTTTTAGATAGTCATGTAAGTTCGATTATCTTGAACAACACAACTCCTAAGTACGAAGACCCAGGTTCCCTTACCATTTCTTGCATAATAGGTAACTACCGTGTAGAGAAAGCGTTACTTGACTTAGGAGACAGTGTGAACTTATATTCATATCATGTGTACCTCCAGATAGGACTTGGTGAGGTAAAACCTACCCAGATAACACTTCAGTTAACTGATAGGTCTGTGAAAATTTCTCATAGTATTATCGACGACTTTCTTATTGAGGTCGACAAGTTTATTTATCCTATGGATTTTGTTGTCATAGATACCAAACCTGTCCCTGATCCAGAGAACCATATACCTGTGATATTAGGTCGCCCATTTTTAGCTACATCTAATACGATCATTAACTGTCAGAATGGTATTATGAATTTATCTTTTGGTAATATGACTATTCAGCTGAATATTTTCAATATCAGTAAACAACCCCCTGATCTAGATAACATGTGCATTGAAGATGTGAACATTATAGAAACTGTAGTTTAGGAGTCATTACCAAACATCTTGTCTGAAGATCCATTAGAAAGTTGTCTATCTTATTTTGGCTTAGATTTTGACGATGATAGCACCATTGATCAAGTGAATGCTCTGTTAGATTCTATCCCCTTGTTAGATACTAGTAGATGGAAAACTAAGTTCGAACCACTACAAGTTTCTAGTTCTACCTTAATTCCCTCTTTAGAAGAGCCTCCTAACTTGGAACTAAAACAACTACCAGATACTATGAAATATGTGTTTCTAGGCCCACCTGAGACTTTGCCTGTGATTGTAGCCTCTGATTTGGATAGTGATCAGGAAAGTAGGCTAGTAAGTGTGCTTCAAGACAATAAGGAAGCTTAGGATGGACCATATCAGACATAAAGGGTATGAGTCCTATTGTTTGTATGCATCAGATTTATTTACAGAATGACGCTAAACCTTCTAGGGATATGCAACGTCGACTTAAACCTAACATGAAAGAAGTAGTTTGAACCGAGGTGCTTAAGTTGTTAGATACGGGTATTATCTACCCCATTTCAGACATTAAGTGGGTCAGCCCCGTTCAGGTTGTTCCCAAGAAATCAGGTATCACTGTATTCCAGAATGATAACAATGAGTTAATCCCAACCCGAGTACCCACGAGGTGGCGTGTTTATATTGACTATAGAAAATTGAACAAGGTCACAAGGAAGGACCACTTTCCCATTCCTTTCATCGATCAAATGCTTGAGAGATTAGCTGGACATAGTCATTATTGCTTGTTAGATGGCATCTCTGGTTATAATCAGATTGTTATTGCCCCAGAAGACCAACGGAAAACCACATTTACCTTTCCCTTTGGTACCTTTTCTTATAGACGCATGCCTTTCGGGTTGTGTAATGCACCCGCTACTTTTTAGCCTTGTATGATGAACATCTTTTCTGACATGGTAAACGGTTTTTAGAGTTTTTTATGGATGATTTTTCATTTTATGGGTCATCTTTCGATGAATGCTTGCATCATTTGATATTAGTGTTGACTAGGTGTAAGGAAAAGAATTTAGTGCTTAATTGGGAAAAATACCATTTCATGGTTCGATCATGAATTATTTTAGGGCATATCATATCTTCTAAGGTTATAGAGGTAGACAAAGCCAAAGTTGACCTTATTAAGACTTTAAAGGTTCCCAAAATTGTACGAGATATTAGGTCATTCTTAGGGCATGCGGGTTTTTATCGTCGATTCATTAAGGATTTTAGCTTGATTTCTAGACCTCTTTATAACCTGCTTGCAAAAGATGTTAAGTTTGTCTTTGATGATGCTTGTTTAGAGGCTTTTGAGAAGCTTAAGACTTTGTTCACTATCGCCTCTATTGTCTAGGAACCTAACTGGAATTTACCCTTTGAAATTATGTGTGATGCTTCAGATTATGCTATTGGTGTTGTGTTAGGACAGCGAGAGAACAAATTATTGCATATGATTTACTATGCCAGCAAAACCCTAAATGATGCCCAACTGAACTATACTATCACAGAGAAGGAATTGTTAGATAATTTTAGATCCTATTTCTTAGGTTCTAAGGTTATAGTCTTTACTGATCATGCTGCTTTGAAGTACATTTTGTCTAAGAAGGATACTAAACCTAGATTGATTAGATGGATCCTTTTGTTACAAGAATTTTCTCTAAAAATTAAAGACAAAAAGGGTACAAAAAATGTAGTAGCAGACCACTTGTCTAGGCTTGTTGTTGATTCCCCTGATGATTCCCCTCATGTGAGGAATAGTTTTCCCGATGAACAACTTTTTGTAGTCTTCCAATTACCTTGGTTTACGAATATATTGAATTATCTTGATATTGGTAAAATGCCTCAATATTGGGGTAAACAAGATCGTTTTAGGTTTTTAGCCGAGGTAAAGCATTTCTTTTGGGACGATCCTTGTATGTTTAAGTATTGTCCAGATAAGATTATTAGGAGGTGTATACCTGAGAGTGACTAGACCAATATTATTTCCTTTGTCATGATCATGATTGTGGGGGTCATTTTAGTACAAAGAAGACTGATGCTAAGATATTGCAGTATGGATTCCACTGGACTTCGTTGTTTAAGGACATCCACAATTATTGTGTTGCTTGTGAGTGTTGTCAGAAGTTAAGAACCATTTCCCATTGAAATATGATGCCTTTGAATCCTATTTTAGTTATTGAGGTCTTTGATGTGGGGGCATTGATTTTATGGGTCCTTTTCCTAATTGTTTTGGTTATTTTCACATCCTTGTCGCTGTAGACTATGTGTCTAAGTGGGTTGAGGCGGTTTCGTGTAAAACAAATGACCACAAGGTTGTGGTCCAGTTTTTGGATGATAACATATTTGCACGTTTTGGTACACCGCGATCTATAATTAGTGATGGAAGGTCACACTTTAGTAATCGACCTTTAATATCTTGATAAAGAAATATGGTATTACTCACAAAATAGCTACCCCATATCACCCACAGACTAGTGGTCAAGTAGAGGTTTCCAACAAGGAGATTAAACATATTTTAGAGAAAACAGTTAATCCTAATAGGAAAGACTGGTCTTTGAGGCTTACTGATGCCTTATGGGCTTACGTACTGCGTTTAAAAACCCTATTAGAATGTCACCTTATCGTCTAGTTTTTGGTAAGGCATGTCACCGGCCTGTCGATTTAGAACATAGATCATATTGGGTTGTAAAGCAGTTTAATTTTTTACTAGACAAGGCAGAAGTTCACATGAAGTTCCAACTCAATGAGTTCAAAGAGATTCAGAAAGATGCATATGATAATGCTAGGGAGTATAAGAACAAAATGAAACTTGTGCATGATATAAATATTTAAGAAAGTCATTTTTCTAGGTCTAAAAGTTCTTATGTATCATACTCGTTTGCATTTATTCCCTAGGAATTTACGCTCTCGGTGGACCGGTCCTTTTGTTGTTCGCACTATTTTTTCATGGTGCTATTGAGATTGAGACTCAAGATGGTACAAGTGTTTTCAAGGTTAACGGTCAGAGATTGAAACCATTATTAGAGCCGTTTCCTACAGGTGATGTTGAGGAGGTCTCTCTGGAGGACCTTGTTTACCTTGATTGACAATCAAGGTTGTTTATATACATTAGTAGATTTTTTGTAGGTTTTTGTTATTCGTTTTTAGGTTTTTATTTTTTGTCTTATTCTCCTTAGAAGGATTGTTACGCTTTACCCAAGTACTATCTTTATGATTTACTTCTTTATTCCTCTATTTACCTATCTTTTTGGTGATGCTCTATAATTTGAAACATTGAGGACAATGTTACATTTAAATTTGGGGGTAAGGGAGAAACTTTTAGTGCAATAATGAAACTCCAAAATTTGGAAACTTGTGAACTATTCAGGATGACATTAACCATTCTAGGTAGATGGAAACAAAATTCTCGTCTATAGGAGTTGGTGTTCCCAACTAAATGTTCTATTCATAAAAGGACATAGATCAGGTGTTAGAAATAACATGATAGTCGTCACCATATCTCGGAGTCGTCACCATATCACGTTCTGTTTTTATTTTTGCAACATTTTGTGTTTCTCATAGTGATTTGGTGGGGCACTAGTATCGCCTTGTGATGAGTTTGTGATAGTGGTAAGAAACGTATCGTTCACTCGGACTTGTGAAGATTGATTTTAGATTTAATTTCTAATTTCTAAAACTAAACTAGCAAATATATACAAAAGATGGTAGCGATATTATTAAAGACTGGGACTCAGAATTCTATCGATTTTCACATTCATATGGTTCAAATATTGATTCTTAACCATTTAAGCTCTTTTATGAACTCTTTTTATTTTGCCAAAAGTATATTTCTAAAACATTATATGTAAATCATAAGCATGGTGCATCGAAAGTTCTAAGACTAATAGTAAAAATCATAAATCAATTAAAATATGTGCAAAAAGTCATAAAAATCGAATAGTTACCAAACAATTGTGAAAATAGCTTCCTCCATTGTCTCAGTGTTGGGGTTTAGCTCATCATACTCAAAACGATCTCAAAAGATTGATACATGGCTCAAGAAGTGTTTGAGAAGAAGAAAAGAATAAAAAATAACTGACATAGTGAATTTGAGACATTTATAAATGTTACAAAGAAGAATGAAACAACAATAGATATAAGTGTTTCTTTTCTGTCGCTGAAAGGAACATAAAAGATCAATTATTTTTTATGACGTTGTTCTTTGTTTTGCTACGAAGTTCTTCATCTTTACGACGAAGTTCTTCTTTAAACCTTTTGGTAACAGTTTCTTCAACCTTTTAATAACAGTTTCTTCATCTTCTTCACACCATCGGAAATTTTGCAGAGAATTTTTCTAGCTTTTTGGCCGAAGCCTACCCCCTCCAAAATGATCTCCTAACCCTCTTATTTATATTACACCAATACTTAACTCCCAAATCTCTTCCAAATCCTCCAAACATATTCTCGTTTTAATAAAATATCTTCTCGGATTTTTTTTCTCATTCTCAAATCTGATTTTTTTATTCTTCAAAATTATCACCATTATCTTCTTACCTTCTCACATCTCATGAATATATAGAATCATAAGAGATAAGATTATCCCTTATTACACAGAAGAGTCGAGAATATATTCCCGAGATTATTTTTTTCTTTCGAGAATTCACGAGACTTATTGATGTTGACTTGTCGAGTTTAGGTTGTAAACAACTTCTCTAAATCACGCAAGAATATATCTTGTCTTAACTCTCCAATTATTCCCAAAACAATGAGCAGAACTTTCACAACTTGAACAACAAGTTTTTCCGCCAAAATTCTTTGAATTTGAAAAGAATGTGGGTACCTTCATCCAACACCTGGGTGCCTTTAGTAATTACGGTGGGTGCCTTTATCAATTACAAGGGTGCCTTTATAACTTTTTAAAACCAATTTTTCCGTAAAGTTTATTCTTCAAAAGTACTTACAAATACATAAAAAAACACAATTAGTAAAAATTGAGTACTAACAAAACAAATAATTGAGAACAATTTAGACACAAAAATGTGCCTATCACCTTGTTGGTTTAAATAAAATATAATAATGGGGATTGATCTCAATCACTCTACTTCATCCCAATGTCGATAACAATTTGATGATAGAGCCCCACCAAATCACTTAGAGAAATACATAAAATTACAAAATAAAAAACAGAAGGTGATATGGTCGAGTTAGACTCCGAGATATGATGATGAATATCATGTTATTCCTAACACCTGAGTTTTGTCTTTTTATAAATAGACCATTTAGCTGGGTCCCTCAACTTCTACAACCAAGAAGTTTGTTTCCATCTACTTAGAATGGTCAGTGTCATCCTGAATTGTTTACAAGTTTCTAAATTTTGGAGTTTTTGGTATAACTAAAATTTTAAAATTTTCTTCCTTACCCCCAAACTTAAATCTAACATTATCTTCAATGTTCTAAAGATGAAACATGAACAAGGAGAAACTGTTACCAATTGAAAAAAAGAGATATATAAGGATATTACCGTGTCACATGAGCATAGGTTACCTCCCAAGAGTGTTAAGCTTAAAGTTTTCAGTCAGACTAAGAAAGGACTCACTACAAAATACTGAGTTTTAGTGACGTCAAGGAACCATGTCAGTTGATCAAAAATCCGTGGCAAAAGGTAACTTGCCATGGCTGGGTCGACGTGAGAAATAGTTCCGTGGCTAATAATATTTGCCACGGTTCCAACCACGGTTTTCTGCTGTGTAGCTAATAATATATGACCATTTACTACGGATCTCATCGTAGCTAATTAACAAATGAGATTTCCCACGTTTTCAGCTATTAGCCACCGTTAAATGGTGGCAATTGCTCTATGATCATTTCCCAAAGATTTCATTATTTGCTACGTGGCAATAAGCCCATTCATTCATTATAAAGGAACAAAATCAATAAAATATATGTATAAACAATATCTAGAACCATTCTAACATAAGAATCTATTTTCATTCATAATAAAAGAACAAATATTACAAAGTTGTTTGATTGATTACATTCAACAAAGGAAAATAAAAATTAGATACTACCAGTGTTTCAGACAAGTTAATCTATTAGAATAACATAAAAAAAAAAACAAAGAAAATAACAAATTATAGAGGATGGATACTTTAATATCCTTATTCCAAAGTTAACCAACATATAACATCCAAAAAAAACCTTGAACTTATATCTTTAATGCATCCTGGAACATGAAAATGACAAGTTTGACATCAATTAGAAATAACATAAAAAAATTGTGTATATAATATTCACAACTGGTTCAAATAGAAAACAGTTGATCGATTCAGAAAAGTGGTAAAAATGTGTTCATTCGATGAGACTTGTGAAGATTCGTTTTAGAATTTTAAAACTAATTAAAAAAAAAAAAAAAAAAAGTTTGTAACAAAAATAAGAGAAACTGTAACTCAGGATTCTACCAAAATCACTTCTGATTGATTTCTACAATAAT
>JAJJMC010010614.1:5975614-5988933 GCA_023531435.1 Papaver californicum | reverse complement strand
ATGAAGAAATTGAGCAGTAGTCTTATTCTAGACCAAGCTTGATAACGGGGTTAAGTCCTTAACAGACAGATTACTGCGCTCCCACAAAGTGCAACGTGAAGAGATACAGATCTTTCTGCTACAACTTGTGTAGATAGTTTCTTGGTTCATTTTTGCATCCAAGACAAGTCTCTAACTTCCTACCAATACTAACCACCACCAGCCGATTCATTTAAAACTAAATTCACTAGACTTTAAATAGAGTCTTGACATAGAATACAAAACAGTACAACCAATCTCTGTTTGAATATTCTAAAACAATGCAGCGAGTAGTGAGTACTAAGTAGTACAATAAAGAAAGTGGAGCAGAAATTGCTTATCTAATCCGGATCTAAGTCTCTCTCTCTTTTTTTTTAAACGAGCCTATTGCTACTGCTACCTTGGATCTGACATTGCTGACCAAAATGCATTATGCTTTGGAAAATAATCAACAAACCCTTTCTCACTCCCATCCTCACAAGCACTACCCGCATTTTAAAAACACAAGAAAACAGAAGATTGACCCCCCCACCACCCCATTGACAGCCTATGCTAGCTCACTACAGAATCCTCTTACAACAAACAAAAAACAAAACAATAGCAAATGATATGGACACTAGTAATAAGTATATCCAGTCTCATATTTGATAGCTCTTGTCCTATGGGTACAGGATTATAGCATAGTAGCTAGCCACAAATAAGATACAAAAATTCGATGCTTTCTCATTATATAAGCTGATTACACAACGACAAAGAGTTGATTCCTTAAAAGAACTTGACAAAAGATGAGCACACAACATAAACAACTCGAGCAACAAATGAGCCTACAAATTATTTTACTAAGATATTTCCACACATACAATTTTTTCACACATAAATATGGATTCTACATCTGTCAAGAGTCTGAACCGTGCTATCGATTCTGTACCTATGTACTAGTTAGTTTTGAGTAGATCATCCAAGTTCAACTGCATGTGTGAATGAGCTGATGTAAAGGACTCTTACCAAAACCTTGCTATATTGCTGGATGATAACCATTTAACTCTATCATGATTGCTTTTTGGGAAACCAAGTAATAATCTAATTGAGTTTTCCTAAAATGCTCCTGCATCATAATCACTTGAAGACTGCCACCTATAGTATTGAACGTCCAATTTTGTTATCGATGTAGCTGATGACTGATTTGATTGATATTTGCCACATCTTGCTGAAGGGTTTCAATTCTCATTTCCCCAGAAGTTGTTTAGTTGTTTGACAAAAGAAATCAGTTTTTAGGGCCATGGGTCATGTGATAATTACCATAAGTCTACCACTCATGGTTCCAATTAATCTTGTCGTTGTGGTAGAATCACATTAATATATAAAAATTGCCATGTTTTTAACAAAGAAAGGAGTATACTAAACCAGCAGATATCCATAGAAAGGTCAAAGTATAATAGGGTGATCATCTAATGTAAGTCAAGCTTGCTAAATCAACATCTCATCTGTATAATTAAGAATTCAATTAAGGTTTACCTACTGTGAAGATTACAATTTTGTCAAAACTTATACACCATGAGATTTAACATGTAAGTGGTATGACTCGTGATAACTCTCATTTCTTAAGTGGTTTGAAATTGAAACAGTCTATGCTAGAGTATAATAGCAAATGATATGGACACTGGTAATAAGTTTATCCAGCCTCATATTTCATAGCTTTAGTCCAATGAGTACAGGATTATCACATAGTAGCTAGCCAAAAAAAAGATACATAAATTTGATGCTTTCTCAGTATACAAGCTTAAACAACGACAATGTAAGGCACATATCATCTCATGAACAAGTTTAAATTAAAAATATCATATGTGAAATTCATATACTAAGTGAACACATCTTAGAAGTGAAGGACATTAACTTTGTACTATAAGAATAAAGAGTACCAAGAAGAAATTCTACAAACTCAGACTAACATGCTCTCCTCCCCTTCAGTAGGGTGAAAAACTAACATGACAACAATGACTTTTAACATCAACAAGGCAACAGTGATAGTACTCAAAAATAAAGATTGAATCCTAAGTATCAACCCCTTATGCCCATAGCTCTTTAAGTTCTTCAGTAAAAGGTCTTAAGTACACATCAATATTGTTCCCTGGACTACTTGGATCATAAGTATCAGTGCGTTCTTATTTCTTCCATCTCATGCCTCAGCAGTTTTGGAAGACATAAACAAATGTTGAAGCCTAGGCTTTAATGGGAAGTGGCGGAGTATCTTAAAATGAGTATTTTTCTTCTTCCTAGGTCTCACTAGCTTCCACCTTGAAGCCCCGCAAATAGAGCACTCGTCCATGGTTTTTCCTTCCATTCTAGAGATAGAATACCAGACAGAAAAGAACTTACATAAACTCCTGATAATTAAGCCAACAACCTACCGTCCCTCAAACAACTAGTTTCATAAGAATAGAGACTTAATACACATCCAGATGCACATCAAAGCAGAACTATTCTTAAGGAATAACCAAAAGTAGCATTTGACTAACCTAGAAAGACATGCATAATGGGTTTTGCATAGACATATTACACTTGAAATTGGAATCACGTGCTAAACAAAAACCTAACATATCTGATGTTATAAAGCAAGAACATTAACATGAATTTTAAAACAAAAATCAAACTTTGGAACTACAAGAAACTAAAAATGTATGACATTCGCACCATGAATTCAAAGGAACAAGAATCAAATTTCTTACCAGCTTGCGGAGATACAATTTGAGCTCAAAATCGTTGAAATCTTACAGAGAAAGAAGAAATTGATGGATTTCCTTGTTCCAAATCTGACCCAATATCAGAAAATAGTTCAAATTAAAAAAGATAAATTCTTAAGCAGTATAAAAATTGAAGACTGATATATAATTAAGTTGATTCATACATAAATAATTACTACTTTAAAACCCTAGTTTTAGAAAATCAAAATAAGAAGATCTAATTCTATACAAACCCAACTTACTTAAAATTTTGTCTTTCTCTGTGTAGAGGGATTCAAAGTATCGATTGCTTTTATTGTGTGCATAATCGAAGAAAGAGGAGAGTTGAGGGGGTGGAGGAATTGGATGAACTGGGAGTAACTTCTTCAGGTGGGAATCGTGGTCTTCCTAGCTAGGTTTATTATCACGTCTGTTTTTAGGAGAGTTTTACGGTAAAGTAGCTACGACACTAAGAGTTGTCCCGAAACGCCCACAATACCCACGGTCCACTCTGTCGTGAGTAGAGGACATTAGTTAGATTTATAGTTTATAAAGCTGGACTCGTGGCAAGTTTTGGTCAGGTCGTAGTAAATGAGTAACCTATTTACCACGACTACCAGTTTGGCGTGGCAACATATCACCAATAGCCACAAATATTTAAATTCGTGGTAATTTGGTCGTGGCTAGAAATTATTATTTTTATAAAGTCATATAGGAAAAGTCGGAACAACTGTGGATCATCTGAATTAAATAAAGCTGACACAAATAAAAGGAGACTGCAACATGACAAGAAAGTAAACAAACAAAGCACAACCTTATCTAGTTTTTTGTTTAATACAACTACATTTAGTTGTAATTCAGGTTCAGGTTCTAGAAAAGGGTCTAGATAAAATATTTTCATGGGCTGAATTTCCTCGTAGGCAGGATCAGAAGGGTCAGGTTGTAGAGGACATAATAGTAACCTGAATAATTATGGATCCTCAAAGTTAATCATATTGGACTCACACAGTTGACCACAATGGGGGTGGTGGTCAATCTTAAGCAAATGTGTCAATTCTAATCTCCTAAAGTCATTAGGATTAATCTTAAAATTTAATAACTGACATATTTGAATTTCAAACATTCCCACAATTGGAAGAAAATTTTTTGGTGGGAAATAAATTCAATTTTGGTAACATCGCCTGGGTAGACCACATCAACCAGAGGATGGGTCTCTAACAACTGAATTTCTTTTTGGACATCATTAGGTTGGGAAACAGTTCTTGAAGATAAACTCTTAAAATGGTAGAGGCATAAGCGTTAAGTCCCAAGGGAGGGACTTTTAAAAGAATTAAAAGTAAAGCACATGGAGAATGATAATCACCCCCAAACTTAGAATTTTGGGTGTCTCCAGATAGACTAGTCATAATTTCCCTAATTTCTAGAGCATCAGATTCCTGAAAATGGTCAATTGCTTCTTCTAAGTTATAAATAGGAGGTGCAGTCTCACCCATATTTAAGATCTCTACGAGTCTATCTTCTTTGTTTGAGACTATTGTTCTTGAATCGTTGGACTCTAAAACACTAGTCTCGGAATAGACTCGTTCCTCTAAACCATCATCGTCTTCATAATAGCAAGGAAATATTTCAAGTCTATAACAATGGTATCTGTAGTTAAATCCTTTTCCTCTTGAATGGGCAAATAATCATCAACATTATTAGGATTGGAACAAGAAACATCATTATTATCGTGAAGCTTAATTGTTGTAAAAATTTCCTCACCATTATGACTACGGATTTCAATTTCCTCATCAGCAATATCCTCCTCATCATAATAATATGAAGATGATTGAACCTTATCTAAATATGTAGTTTTTTCGATTCTAACCTCGTCCTCTAAATTAGGTAAATATTCATAATTATTATCAAGGGTAAAATTGGCAACACTTTTTTGGAAATTAAGTTCATTTTGAGCAATATTAACAACTAACCGTTCTTCTTCTTCTTCATATTCATCTAAGTGTGATTTAAGTTCACTGAGAGCGGTTGTTAAAGCTGCAAGTTCTTTATTTTGTTCTAATGATTCCTTCATTAACATCTCACTCCTACGTGTCGACTCAGTTATCAGCTTGAGTGATTCTTCTAGAGTCAAAATAGGTTCATAGGGATTACTAGGTCGCAACTGCTCGAGGGGTTCTTCTAGAGGAGAATTACTCATTGTTGTAATTCATTTCTTTATTTCTAACTCAAACCTATTTGTATTCTCAGTTAATTGCTTGAGGGACTCTTCTAGAGAAGGAATAGGAATAGAAGGATCATATAAGTTACTATTTTTCAACTTTTTGATTAACTCCTCCAAAGACGAAGAACTCGAATTTTGCTCGTTTTCCCGTTCATATGACTAGTGTGCGTACGAATAGTAATTGGGATCACTATGGTATGAACCATAACCTTCGGAAGGTCGGTAGTGGTCTCAAGTACCATCCACACTATAGTCATAGTACGGGTAATGTCCGTTTTGATACTCAGTCGGATATTCATTGTATTGGCTATCATAATACCAGTTCGATATTTTTTTATATATATAGTGCACGTGCAAATGCAGACTCGACTAAGATAGGTAGGCTCAGGTTACCTTAGCAAAATATACCTACAGTCAAAAACTGGTCAAAGGTACAAGGCTGAGGTTTGTGGCGTTTCGGATGATAAAGCCCAGAGGGTTCAGCGTACTATCTCACACGTTTTCTTAAAAATCGGTGTCGGAAGATGCAATTGGTGTGTGCGCTTGTGTATTTTATATATATATAATAAAATAAAATCTAAAAGAAATCTATACTAATAAAATAAAAATTTAATGAAAAATCTAAAATAAAAATTAAGGTATATTACTTACCTTTTTTCGTAGGCAATTTCCACAATAGATTGCAAAACTTTATCTGCATAACAAAGACAAGGAGAATACCCATATAAAAACTAAAAATGAAAACAATAAAATAAAATAAAAATAAACATTAATTAACCTAAAGATAAAAAAAATCTAAAACCCTAACCTAAAGCAAGTCCACATCGGCGGCGTCAAAAATTGATGAGTTTGTGATAGTGGTAAGAAAACTATCGTTCACTCGGACTTGTGAAGATTGATTTTAGATTTAATTTCTAATTTCTAAAACTAAACTAGCAAATATATACAAAAGATGGTAGCAATATTATTAAAGACTAAGACTCAGAATTCCACCGATTTTCACATTCATGTGGTTCAAATATTGATTCTTAACCATTTAAACTCTTTTATGGACTCTTTTTATTTTCCAAAAGTAGATTTCTAAAACATTATATGTAAATCATAAGCATGGTGCATCAAAAGTTCTAAGACTAAGCATACACCATCAAACAAAATAACAGCTAATTAGTAAAAATCATAAATCAATTAAAATAAGTGCAAAAAGTCATAAAAAATTAAATATAGTTACCAAACAATTGTGAAAAATAGCTTCTTCCATTGTCCCAGTCTTGGGGTTTATCTCATCATGCTCAAAACACTCTCAAAAGATTGATACATGGCTCAAAAAGTGCTCGAGAAGAAGAAAAGAATAAAAAATAACTGACATAGTGAATTTGAGACGTTTACAAATGTTACAAAGAAGAATGAAACAACAACAGATATAAGTGTTTCTTTTCTGTCGTTGAAAGGAACATAAAAGATCAATTATTTTTATGACGTTGTTCTTTGTTTTGCGACGAAGTTCTTCGTGTTTATGACGAAGTTCTTCGTGTTTATGACGAAGTTCTTCTTTAAACCTTTGGGTAACGGTTTCTCCAACCTTTTAGTAACAGTGTCTTCATCTTCTTCACACCATCAGAAATTTTACAGAGAATTTTTCTAGTTTTTTGGCCGAACCCAACCCCCTTCAGAATGATCTCCTAACCCTCTTATTTATATTGCACCAATACTTAACTCCCAAATCTCTTCCAAATCCTCCAAACATATTCTCGTTTTAATAAAATATTTTCTCGGATTTTTTTTTCTCATTCTCAAATCTGATTTTTTTCTTCTTCAAAATTATCACCATTATTTTCTTACTTTCTCACAGCTCATGAATATATATAATCATAAGAGATAAGATTCCCTTATTACACGAAAGAGTCGAGAATATATTTCTGAGTTTTTTTGTTTTTTTTTTCCCAGAATTAACAAGATTTATTGATGCTGACTTGTCGAGTTTAGGTTTTAAACAACTTCTCTAAATCAGGCAAGAATATATCTTGTCTTAACTCTCCAATTATTCCCAAAACAATCAAGCAAAACTTTCACAACTTGAACAACAAGTTTTTCCGCCAAAATTCTCTGAATTTGAAAAGAATGTGGGTGCCTTCATCCAACACCTGGGTGCCTTTAGTAATTATGGTGGGTGCCTTTATCAATTCCAAGGGTGCCTTTATAACTTTTTAAGACAATTTTTCTCACAAAGTTTATTCTTCGAAAGTACCTACAAATACATAAAAGAAACACAATTAGTACAAACTGAGCACTAACAAAAAAAAAAATTGAGAACAATTTAGTCACAAAAATATGTCTATCACCTTGTTGTCACTGATAAGATGAAGTAGAGTAATTGAGATCAAGCCCCATTATTTTAAATTGAACTTGACCAATGAAAAAAATAGCACTTGGGTATCAATATGTGTGTGTTCCCCCTGTCTCAGTCGCCTAAGCAAGTGTGGAACGCAGGATCCATGAGAACTGTCATGTAATTTGCTAAAAAGGAGCATGCTCTTGGATTCAAATGATCCAATCATGTTGTCGATATATTCAATAATATAAAAAAATAGTAGTATATATTCAATAAATCAACCGCTGGAGCCCTTGTATATACTTGTTGAGTTGATATTAGAATTAGGATTAAGACCAGTGAGTGTGTACCTCAATCTATTAGGGTTCATCCTGTGATTGACATTCATACAAATATTCTGGGAAACACCGTTCACCTTAGTCAACATGCACACACTTATATCTCCATATTCATCTTCTTAATCTATTCATGTGATTGTGGTTTGTTAGATTCTGAGTATCGTGGTCCATTGTACGAATTTCTGAGTAGTGCTTTGTTTTCTTATATATGAATTTTAGTACCTGAGTGTAAACTCGTGTACGGCAATTGGACTCAGGGTAATGATTCCCATAGGCAAAGAATTACGTAGCTAACTAAATAGTATATTTAGTGTCTACCCTTAATCGCTCACAAGTAGCTAAAATTTGGAGTAAATTTTTTACGGGTATACCTCTTGTAAACCCTCAAGAGACACCACTCGTCTTCTAGGGTCACCTAGGAGTTTAACGGCTAGCTGCACGTGCTAAGTGTAGTCGTGATTCCTAGAAAGTGAGTTAGACTTTTATTTTCTAGATTAAATTTGCTCGAGGACTAGAAAATAATAAGTTTGAGGGTATTTGATAGACACATTTTTGTGTCTAAATTGATCTCAATTTCATATATTGTTAGTGCTCAATTTGTACTTGTTATGGTATTTTATGTGTTTGTAGGTTTTTTTGGTAAATAAACATTTGTGAAAAAATTGGCTCGAAAAGTGTTAAAGAAACTTTGTTTAAGAGCACCCCAGTCTTAAAGGCACCCTCCCTCTTGTTTTCAAATCCGAAATTGGCGGGAGAAGATTATTTCGCGTGAAAGTTTTTCTGAATTGTATTTGAGCGAGTTTGTTGGATTTAAAAGAGAGTCTAACCATATCTATATGAAGAAACAATTAAAAGAGGCTAAAACACGTCATTTCGAAGAGTTTCACGCCGTAAAACTTGGCTGGAAAACACGTCTGCAGCTGGAAAAGAGAATTCTTCTCTGATTTTTATTAATACGAGTTTTAATTTGATTTGGGGAGAATATTTAGTCCTTATCTATTGAGGATTAGTTGTTAGAGTTTGATGAACCTATAAATAGCGAAGAGAATGAAGAAATTGGCATCCGGAGAAAAAGGAAAAAATTTAGAAAAAAAAAACCTTAGCTGCTCGTGAAGGAGAAGAAAAAACATATACCACAAGCGAAGACAATCGCAGATACCGTTACCTATTCCTTTTTCTCCATTGCGCCCAGGATCAGTCGTATACCAGCAATGGCTTTTCACCATTCACCACCACAGAGAACACAGTTTGAGACACTTATATCCGTATCAGATTTATTGTGTCAATCTGTTTTCTTCTTATAAACAGTTTGAGCTATGAAAAATTATTTTGAGAAAATGTTTGATATGAGGAGCTAAATCCCATTGCTGAGGCGACGGAGGAAGACACTTTTCCAATAATAAAGAGGTGTATTTCTATTTAACTAATTTTCAATTCTTCTTATGATTTTTGCATTGATTTAAAATTGATTATATAATTTTTACTAAATCATTGTGATTTCGCTTGATGGTCCATGCTTATTCTAGGGATCTTGATGTTCCATGCTTCTGATTTACAACTATTATTTTAAAAATCTACTTATTAGCAATATTTTAGAATCAAATTGAATGTGTGAGTTGCATGATTATTGTTATTAATTGAATCACTTAAATTTTGTTAATGGTGGAATCCTTAGTCTCAGTTTTCTCTATATTCTTGAATCAACTTTTAATTGAGTTTTTTATTTTAGTATTTAAATTAGGTATAAAATAAATCTTCACAAGTCCTATCGAACGAACTATTTTTACCACTTTTCTAAGTCGACCAATATGCTGACCCGATACGTGACCATAGCCGGTCCCATAATTAATTTCATCTTCAATTTCTCTGCATTGCATCATCAAACAGGAGATCAATAAATATCATGTTATTTTTTATGATTATCGCTATATGAAGTCGTTGGGTTCAGTGGCGCTCTTACGTTTCAAAAATTCTTCGTCACTTGTATCATGTTCCAGCTCCTTTTAAGGCTCGGTCACCATTGAACCGTTAGTTGTCAGATTGTTTGGTGATGTTCCTTGATTTTGGCTCGTCTATGACTCTGCCTGCACCAAAAATGTAATTTGGTAGTTTAATGCTCGAACGAATGCAATCTGTATGTTGAATACAAATGGTTTAGTTCCCTTTAGAGGCTGTTAACTGGTGTTGGTTTTCCCCCATATGGGTTTCTTTTATTCTGATTCGAACATTGAGATGCTTGTCCTGTTGAACCCTGTATCAGAATATTGAGATGGTTTTTGTAGATTATCTAATCATTTCAATCGAAAAGGATTTCATTTTTTGTGGTGTTATGTTTGGTGAATCACATATTTTACTCACATGGTATGCCCTATTGTTGAGTTATTTACCTGTCGAAAATATTCCCCTGCATTATAAGACTGCTTCCGGATCGCTTCTCATTCCTTGCGCATTTTTTGAGCCCTATTACGGGATTCAATTAGTAGGAATTACTAGATGATCCAATCTAGAGGATCCGTTTAACGAGTGGTCCACCCACCTGACCCATATACTCGTTAGTCCAAAATCATGTTTTGGACCAATTTTTTTCTTTTTCTGATCCATTCACGTGTGATTGTTAGATGGGTGATTTATATATATTTCATTCGTACCCACTCCTCTAAAATCAATTCAGTTTCACAATTTTCAGATTTGTTTTTATTCTTCTTTGTTGGTGTTTTTAGGGTTTTGTTTTGAAGATCGAATTCGATGCTCTATAATCATCTCCAACTCCATTCGTCCCAGGTAAATTCTATAATAAAGTGACGGTGAAGAAGAGAAGCAAGTGATGGTGAAGAAGAAGATATCTGAGAATAGATCTAAGATGAAGAAGAAAAAGATATAAATTCATCAATTTTGGGTTTTGGTTTAGACTTTTTAATCTTTTTCTTCATCTGTGGGGTATGTAATGTGATATATGTATTGTAGGATAATCATGAGAACTAGGGTTTCTTCTACTGATTTGGGAGTGATATCTTCTTTTATGTAGAAACTGTTCTTGTACGACTTTTCTTATTTTTCTTCTTGTTTTCATCATTTTTCTTGTTTAGATATGGGTATCTCAGTACATGTACATATCAATAGTACTCAAGCATAAATTAGGTTTTTACATATGGATATGTATTGTTTGCTGGGTTCTACTTGTTTTTGGTGACTAACAGAGGTCTTCTTCTTTGCAACATAAGTTTTCTTCTTCTTCTTCTTCTTCTTCTATTATTCATTTAATTCTTCTAGTTGTAACCATTTTTGTTGATGATTTCTTCAGATTTCAGAAGAAACCAGTTTTGATATGGGTTTTTGTTGATGATTTGTTTGAATCCTCTGTTTTGATTTTCTATTTTTGTATCTCAGTACATATCAATATGTACTTGGGTCATACACTTTTTCCTTCAGTACATATTTTTTTCCAGCATATATCAATATGTACTGTTGATCAATATGTACCGTGGGATCATACATATTTTCCTTCAATACCTATTTTTCTTTCAGTACATACCAATATGTACAGTTGGATCAATATGTACTATGAGAACATTGTTTTCCTCCAATACATATTTTCCTTCAGTACATACCAATATGTACTGTAGGGTCATACACATTTTCCTTCAATACCTATTTTCCTTCAGTACATATCAATATGTATTGTTGGATCAATATGTAATGTGGGATCATAAAATTTTTCCTCCAGTACATATCAATATGTTTGAAGGATCAATATGTACTAAATGATCAATATGTACTGTTTTTGGCGACTAATAGAATTTTTCTTCTTTTGTTCTTCTATTACTTATTTTCTTCTTCTCTTTTGTTGGTGGTGCAGGAATACTATTTTTTTCTTCTACTAATTGATTTCTTCAATTTTGGTGAAGGAGCATGATATGAAAAAAAGATATGTTTTTGTTGATGATTTTGATTTCGATTTCGTTTTTCGTTGATGAATATTTGGTATTTCAGATCTGTTTTGTTGTATTTTCGTTTAGGTTTTTTCGTTTACTGAAAGAAACATAGAGAAAATTTGTTTTTCTAATATCCGCATGTACAATAAAAAGGGCAGTCAGGTCTCTTTGCACGACCAAAACATTTTTGGACCTCCGGTTAAATGCTTTTTCTGGATGGACTATAGATAAAACGGATCCGGATTTTCTGGACCAACCAGCAAACTTTGCATACGTTTTGAGGTTTTGAGTTTTTTTTCCATACATCCAAGACACCGGAGGCTGATGCTGGTTGAATAGTAAGATTATAGTGCTCGGATCATTTTGTTCTCGTTCAAGGTTACACCTTCTGCTCTGAGCCCTTCTACGCTGTTGTAGATTGCACACTACAAGAAAAACGGGTTTAAGCGACATGTCGTTTTAAGTCGCTTAAAGCCCCTTTTAAGTCGCTATAACCGTTATAGCGACTAAAAGTGGCACTCGCTCCGTTGGTTGCCCAAAGCCATGTATCTCAAATCCTTGAGCGACCATGCAATCGCTCTAGTAATAAACCAACTTACCTAAAGCGATTGCTTTACTCATTGCTTAACATCAGACCAACTAACATGGAGCAAGTAAAATTTTGATTGCTTAACATCTAGACCAACCAATATAGCAAGTAACATATCAATCGCTTCAGATATACCAATCATTCTAAAGCAATTAAACTACTTAGTTGATAGATACATGGAGCAACTATTTATTGAATTGCTTGGTTAAAGTTTTAAGCTATCAAGAATTTTGCTGGGTAAAAGTGATTTATGATTTTAATTGGCCTGAAGTTGGTTGCTCAAGCTTTTGAGGTACAAAAATTTTTTCTCTCTAGAAGCAGCTTGTGACTTAGGAGCTATTAAACTACCTAGTTGGAAGATACAAGGAACAACTAAACCTGATTTTACTTGGTTGAAATTTTTAGCGATCAAGTGATTTTGCTTGCTACAAGCGATTTCTACTTTTGATTGTCCTGAAGTTGGTTGCTTAAACTTTGAAGGTATCAAAGTTTTTACTCAAGTTGATTGTTTAAATTTTTGAGCTTCCAAATTATTTTAGAATTCAGATTTTAATTGGCTTAAAGTTGGTTGCTGGAGTATTTAAGCTAATCAAATTTTTTGCTCATTTTATTAAAATAATCCGAAAATCTAATTACAATTAAAAAAAGTTATAACTAAGATTGATATAATTAAAATGAAAACATCTAATTAAGAAGATTAGATAATTAGAAATATATATATATTTCATTTGAGTATCCCACCAAAAAGCATAACCCCATATATTGTTTCATACGTACATACCCAACAAGAACCAAAATACATACAAAGTTGATGGTTCTTGTATCATCACAATGTGTAGTTTCACTTCCCAAAAGAACAAAAAACTTTTACTGCACATACTTTGTACACCAAAAAAAGTCAGCAGTATAAGATTTGCTGAGTACACCACATGTACACCAAAAAATAGTCAGCAGTATACCTGTTTGTTGACTGCATATACAATGTAAATGACATTGTGCAAGTTAAAAAAGTCAGCATTATACCTGGTTGTTGCTTCAAAAAAACTGCGCACATCCATTGTTCACCAAAATAAAAGGGACTTCAAGCTATGTTAGTCCGAGTCATCCTCCACATACAAATCCTTGTCTTGATTGTCATCAGCATCCTCCTTCTCTTGATTGTCATCAGCATC
>JAJJMC010010614.1:5868739-5945072 GCA_023531435.1 Papaver californicum | reverse complement strand
AAAGTGAATAGCTACATGATCAACTTTTAGCTGCTATAAGTTACTTGTAAAACGGATCTAGCAATTAAACATATTTGGTTGTGGCTCAAACTTAGTTGCTGAGAGAGGTTTGAGCAACCAATTTATTTTGTTGTTGCAACGAGTCGGTGCCTCAAAGTCAATAGCTACATGTTCATTATTTTAGTTGCTATAACTTACTTGAACAAAGGATCTAGCGATTAAGGGTATTTTTTCGTTGCTAAATAATAGTGGACACATGTTTATTGCCGCCAAAAATGTTGGCAGTTGCTATTTTAGACGCTTAAACAGTTTAAGCGACTAAATTTTCGAGCTCTTGCTAAGATTTCGGTCGCTTAAACCCGTTTTTCTTGTAGTGTGTGATGATGAGTTGTTGGCAGTCGAAGGAAATCGATGATGAAGTTGATTAATCACAATAGTGGCCATGGGAGTTTCTGGCAGTTATCAATGGAGATTGAGAGCTCGGCAGTGGTGGCAGTGATGAACTTGATATTGATAGGTGATGATTCTGTGGTCATCGGTGATGGTTGCTGCTCGCAGAGATGGTGGAGCTCGATGGAATTAGTAATGGCTGTGATGAAGTTGTAGTAGGTAGCTCGAGCTTGAGGTGTTTCGAGTGATGCTGTTTTTGAGAAGATCGAAGGATGATGGTGACTGTGACAGAGATGGAGTTAGAGAAAAGTCAGGGAAGAATAGATGAGCTCGAGGGATAGTTTTTAATGATTACTATCGTAACTGATGGAAGAGAGGAACTCGAGTAGCTATTGATGAGGCAGTGATGGTCGATGGTTTGAGTTACTTCTGTCAAACAAAGGAGAATGAGCTTCAGTTGGAAGATGGCAGTGATGTGAAGATAAGGGATAGTTGGGTTCGAGTTCTAAGCCAAATTGTGCTATTAACCATGGCTTAATGGGAGTTTGGCTGGTATTAAAAGTGTAAAGCCGAGAAGTCAGAGAAGGTTTGGGACTTTAGATTAACCGAGAAGAAACCTAGGGACGGGAGATATTCTCGTCCAAAACAAGGTAACTTGGAAAGAAGTTTAATGGGATTCGCCGTGTTTCTTTGCCGAGAAGCTAGCTGAAGACGTGTTATAAGAGTTTGTTAAGGATTAGAACACTAGGTTTGGTTTGCGTGGGAATCAAGTTTAGGAAAGATATAAAAGAGAACTAAGCAACAGAGAATAGAGATACCTACCTCTCTACAGCCGCATCTCCAACAGAGCCTCCCACCAGTACGCCAACATTCCAAGCCAACAAAAGTAGCAAGCTGAGTGTTACGCCAACATTCCAAGCCAACAAAAGTAGCAAGCTGAGTCTTTGGGTGATTTCGAACACGGTTATTATGAGTAGATAATCTTTATTGATTATGAACTGGGTAGCACAGATGCACCAATTTTGACACCGTGTCCGCATCAGATCACTACAAGAAAAACCGGTTTAAGCGACAGGTCGTTTTAAGTCGCTTAAAACCCCTTTTGAGTCGCTATAACCCTTATAGCGACTAAAAATGGTACTCGCTCCGCTTGTTACAAAAGACCCGCTTTGTAAAGGTCTAGAGAAGCTAGGCAGTCGCTCTAGTAATCAACCAACTTTCCTAAAGCGAGTACTCTTTTCATTGCTTCAGAGCTAGACCAACCACCAGGAGCAAGTAAAATTCTTATCGCTTAATAGATAGACCAACCAATAGAGCAAGTAAAATACCAATCGCTTCAGATCTAGACCAACCATCCTAGAGCAAGTAAAATACCTAGTTGATAGATACATGGAACAACTTGGCCTGAAGTTGCTTTGTTAAGGTTTTAAGCGACCAAATAATTTTGCTCGCTATAAGAGATTTCTGATTTTGATTGGCCTGAAGTTGGTTGCTTAATTTTTAAGCTACCGAAATTTTTTACTCTCTAAAAGCGATTTGTGATTTATGAGCTATTAAAATACCTAGTTGATAGATACATGGAACAACTTAGCCCGAAGTTGGTTGCTTAGATTTTTAAGCTACCAAATTGTTTTGCTCCCTAAAAGCGAATTGAGCTATTAAAATACCTAGTTGATAGATACATTGAACAACTTAGCCTGAAGTTGGTTGCTTAGATTTTTAAGCTACCAATTTTTTTTGGAATTTTGATTTTAATTGGCCTGAAGTTGGTTGCTTAAGTTTTTAAACTACCAAATTTCTTTGCTCGTTAAAAGCAAATTATGATTTAGATAATCCCAAAATATAATTATAATTAAAAATTAATATTGGACGTTATCACTGATTAAAATTATATTATATAATTATAAATGACAACTTCTAATTAAGATTCTACAATTATAATTATCCACTTTTAATTGAGATTAAAATAACCAAAACATCTTAATTAACTTCCAATTAAGATTCCACAATTATAATTTAGATTTCTTCTCCATTTCGTATATCGTGTTTAATTCCTTTTCCAACCTTTTCTCCGGTTGGTCAGATTTCTTTTGCAGATTGCCTTCTTCAGTCTGTTGCAAGACTATGGAGTGGATGACTGATACAAAGTTCTTAATGGCCTCAGCAGCTACCTGTCAATACAATGAACACATATAGTGAATATTTGCATCAAAAAAACATGACATGAATATAGATGTATTGCTGCAGCTAGGAACGAGCACATTGGGATGCGCGTGTTCGACTTAAACGCAATTTCCAGAATACAAATAACAACCTTCAAAAAATTGACAAAAAAGAATTCTGCATCAAATGTGATTCCAGTTACCTTTTCTGGTAACCTATCAAAAGCAAGTTGCCTCTGTTCACAAAGAATATGGATGTTAGATGTTAAACCAATTTGTGGTTGATCATCGGCAAGGCATTCTGCAAGTTGGACCCACCAGTTGAGGACTCTTATATACTCATACTGAGATTTGACAAGATTACAAAAGTTATTATACCATATATTTACTTCTCTTACAAGTTGGGTTGTGGACATGCAATGGAAGGCAGTGGTTGGCTCTGTGCTTGGATATTCACTGAGACGGTTAACCTGCTGTGAGATGTTTTTTGAACCTGATGACATTCATACATCTTTCTCCACATGCGTATCAATCTGTAAAAGAGAAGCCAACCTCAATCCTCCCTAAATAAGTTAAAGATATAGGGCATAAGTCATTCACAGTAAAATACTGCAACCATCTCAAACTGCAGGTCACATATCACATATGGCATCTAGGGAAATTAATCTCTTCCGTTTATAACAATAAATACATTTTTGCTTAGGAGCAATGTCAATATGTTCAACTAAAATAAACTTGGATAATATAATGCAATTTGAATAATAACACAATGTTTACTTTATAAAGATATCGCTATTATCATCTCGCATCTAATTTTCTCATCGCAACAATTTAACCAACCTGACAAACAATCCCTTAACGGATAACGAAAATCCATACACATAAAACATAGGAATAACAACCAAATAAACATCTTTCAAAGTACGATGTCTACTATCAAATTCCAAATGCTTCAAATCTATTTTGCAATTCAGTCACTTGATGATGTGATTGAATCTGGACGATCACTAGAAACCTAAGGTGCTACAGGTAGATAAATCTAACAAACCATCACTAGAAACCTAAGTTTCCACAGCTAGACAAACCTAAGTGCTTTTGTAAAATACCATAACTCACTTCTAAAATATAAGTATACAGTAGAACAAACCTCAATAGCCGCATCAGATGTGTCAAAAGAATCATAGATAATAAAACCAGAACCACGAGAATTTCCTGTCTTGGGATCTCTTATTATCTGCAACAATAGGAAACCTTTGAGATTAGAATCCACTCAAAGAAAATCATTAAAAAATCAGTTAAAGCCAACTGGCCAAATTTTAGATGATGTTCATAAAGACTGGTAGAACGCTGACCTTAGGATAGGTGACAATGACTCCAAATGCACTGAAAGATTTCCAACAAAAAGATTTGCTCAAACATCCAAGCTCTTCTTATACTGGGAGGCTTGAAACAAGGTGTAATACTAATGATATTAGAATGAATAAGAAGTTATATTGTGGAAAGAACTGCGTTCTAAAGCTATTCAGTTACTGCACCTAGTGGTGAACCAATATATTCCTGACACTAAAATGCATATGTTATGCGAGGACAACAAAAAGATGGGGAAAAAAGGACAGGCCATGCGTCTAGAAACGTGTATACTCTTTAAAGTTTGGTGATATTAAATCTATGACATCTCAGTTCAAGTGTCTTACTTCTGCTTGGTACTCATATTTTTCAGCAGGTGATAAATCCATTTCATTACGTTTTATGTATGTGAGAAGTGAAACTGTAATAAAATGATAACACTAATTAAATAAAAATCAACTGCTCACAGAGCCAACACAAGATTTTGTTACAGTTTATAGATTAATATCAAGAATCTGGCGCCACAACTGGATAAGAATGAATATGAAACATCATTAGAAATTGAAGGCTCAAGAAAGCCACACATACAAGAAGATTCAGTTGATATATCAAGAAAAGTCAGCTTGAATTGGGAAGTATGTTCTTGTATATATCTGTGGAGCCTGCTGGCTTTGTTGCGATTCCTCACACAAAGGAGAAAGAACTCGTCTTATTTAATATAGGTAACGTCAGTTTCTCTTGTTTACTTATCTAGTGATTCTCTAACAACTGCACTAATTCAAACATCTTCCCATCTTGTTTCCTTGTTTGAGTAGGATTCCAAACTAAACACGCCACCTCCCAAACTGATTTCCTTATCTAAACCCTTTTCTAAAACAGATTTGCTAGAATCCTTGTCTAACACAGTTTCTTTATCTAAAGCGGAAAAAAATTCAGTTTCCTTAAGCGTCATCAAATTCCTTATTTAGGCTAGTCCCTAGCTAAAAAAATTTCTTACTCTCCAGATACTTGACAGAGGTAATATTTAAGAAACCTGTTATTGTATACAACTATCCAAAAGGAATCAAAGCCTTTTACATGAGACTTAGTAACGACAAGAAGACTGGCGGCCATGGATGTTTTAGTATCCAAGGTATGTCACCATGAAAGTAGTTTTTATGTTCTCCATGCTTGTATGAAAATTATATGTTCTTAGGAGACATGAAATATGCTTTTATCATGATTTATTCCATCTTGTTTTATGTGCAGTTACTTACTTTTTTACAGTTGTTACTTGTAAAGATAGTAAATTGATCGTAAGCATTGATGCAAGTCCGTTATGTTTGAGGATTGTTTATTTTCAGTTGGTAGGTTGGAGAACTAATAGGTGGAAGCCAAAGGGAAGAACTTTACGATGTCATTGAAAAAAGGTATGGAGTGCCTATTATCCTTTAAATCTTCAAATCATAATGTGTCTTTAACTTAAAGAAATCATCACAGTAAAGCTGATCGTCTTATATTATCAGTTTTCGGTTTGCCTCGTATTTTTCATTATTTTGTGTTTATTTTAGCTGCCATTTGTTTTTCTTGTGTAAGAATTTCGTCTGTTGTGGAAACTCCATGATCACAGAAATAACAATACTTGAATATGGATGCATCCCCCATTCTCTATCTTAAGGAAGTATTGTGAGTGAAACCTTTTCACTCACAATCTTCTCACCCTGCTCGCACAGACTCACACATGAACACAAACATTTTATCTATTCAATTGTTGTAGTGGGTATTAATCTGTGTATATGGTCTATTTAGCATTAACAATTTTCTTACATACCTTCTTCAAATACCTCTATAAGAGTTGGCTTGATTCAATTCTGTTTGAGTCGGGATGTTTATTACTTTGAGTGGCTTGATTCAATTCTGTTTGAGTCGTGATGTTTATTACTTTGAGTGGCTTGATTCAATTACGTTAGTTAGTGCTTTCCAAAATTGCTCAATTTCTCCTTTTTTTAGAAGGGCAGCCATATAGGTGAAAATATGTTTGCGTCATACAATATTTCGTCATTTTGTAGTGAATATCATGCGGCTCCGACATTTCATATAGGTATTTATTGAGTTACAGTGATCTAGATTTCCACTCTTATTATTGCAGGATGTTGGACCAAGGGTTGCCACTTGAGACATACGATTGGTACCTCGACCTGCGACGTTATGGGACTGTGAAGCACTCAGGATTTGCTTTAGGTTTTGAGCGTATGGTGCTTTTTTTCCACTGGCCTTGACAATATTCGTGACGTAATTCCTTTCCCTAGATATCCAGGAAATGCCGATCTTTGACGCGTTTTCCCCTCAGATATTTGACCATAACTGTTTACTGAAATTTCCTTGGATTTGGTTAGAAAGAATTGTAGTAACTAGATATTCTTGATGATTTTATTTTTTCTTTTTGAAATTATACTCATAGTGAGCATTTTGAGTTGTGTAAACCCTCATCCGAATTAAGGATTTTCTTGTGAAACTGCCATCCTCATGTGTTTTACTGCAATCCTACTTTTATGTCGTACAAGTTTCAAAGAGCTCTGTATTTGTCTATGCTTGATCTTATTTTCGAGCATTTTGAAATCCTCAATTTCAAGTGACTGCATAAACGAGTCAATGAACAGCAAGGGGGGCGCAAATTATGCTTATGCTCCATACAAGAGCAGTCGGAATTAAGACCACAATTCGCGAATGACCTCCTCTAGTTCCTGCATAACCATCCATACAAGAGCCATCGGTGTTCAATTTATAGAAGTAATTCATGGGTTAAGTCCAGGGAACAAAACTTCGAAAAAAGTTGTATTAAAAGATAAAATAGAATTGATAAACACACTGAAACAAAAAAAAGTTATAACCAAATTATAGTCAATTTAGTCGACTCATGTTAATATTTTTTTACAATTTGTGCATCCAAACATTTGCTCATAGTGAATCAAAACAATGATTTGAATGAGTTTTCATGTTTCCATTAGAAAAATCCTAATAAGATTGTTGGATTAATACTAAGATCTAAAATGTCTACTTCAAAAACTGACTTCTCTTTTGAAATGGTGGTGGCGGCTTAAACTTAGTTGCTGGGAGAGGTTTTACCAAGTAGTTCATTTTTTGGTTGCTACGAGTATGTGCTTCAAAGTAAAGAGCTACACGAGCACTTTTCTAGATGCTATATAGATTACTTGAAAAAAGGATCTAGCGATCAAACACATCTGGTCATGGCTAAAAATTAGTTGATACAGCTTTACAGCAGCCCTACTATTTGGCAGTTGCAAGTTTTGTAGCTTAAACTCTTAAAGCGACTAAAATATTGGGCTATTGCTAACATTTAGAGCAACCAATTAATTTTCTGTTGCTACGAGTATGTGCCTCAAAGTAAAGAGCTGCACGAGTACTTTTCTAGATGCTATATAGATTACTTGAAAAAAAGGATATAGCGATCAAACACATCTGGCCATGGCTAAAAATTAGTTGATACAAATTTAAAGCATCCCAACTATTTGGTAGTTGCAAGTTTTGTAGCTTAAACTCTTAAAGCGACTAAAATATTGGGCTCTTGCTAACATTTTGAGAAACCAATTAATTTTCTGTTACTACGAGTCTGTGCCTCAAAGTAAATAGCTACATGATCACTTTTTTAGATGCTATAAATTATTTGAACAAAGGATCTAGCGATTAAAGACATTTTTTCGTGGCTAAATAAAAGTGGACACAAGTTTATAGCCGCCAAAATTTCTGGCAGTTGCAATTTTGGATGCTTAAACTCTCAAAGTGACTAAAATTCTGAGCTCCTGCTAAGATTTTGGTCGCTTAAACCGGTTTTTCTTGTGGTGGATGCACGTAGGACACGGGACGCGGACACGACATACATACAACGCGTGTCAGACGCTCCCACGTGCGCGTCCCATGTGTTTTTTTCTTAGACGCGTTTTTCTATAACTAGACACGCCGAGGACGCATATTTTTTTCATAGCTAGTAGTAAAACACCAAGATGACCAAGTTTGGTTTATAAAAACTCCTCTCATATTATTTTTTACAAATAAAAACCATTTGAAATAAAAATGAAACAAAAACCCCATTTCAAACGATAATCTTTAAATTTAGTTTTCTTTACTTTTTAAAATGCCAGTTATGCCTTTCCCTATATATTCTTAAACCTTTAAAAGGAAAGCTTTTGGCGGAAGAAAATATTGAGAGAGAAAAAAAACAGATCTTCTTTCCGAGAAATATTGTTCGGAGAGATTCAAAATCTTCTCTGAGAAATCATTTTCAGATCTTCGTTTTTTCTTTGTTTTTAGGGTTTCAATTATAAAATTCAAAGATTCACGCTGATTTAATCAATATTGGCAACTCAGAAAGTAATTGTTAGGTTCAAATTGATTGAATAAGAGTAGAGCAGATCTGGTATTCGTTTCAGTTTAACTGAAGAAGAGAAAAGAATTTAATGTTTCAGTTTGTTCTTCGAATCATTCATCGGAGACTGAAATTCAACTTTTCAGTTTGTTCTTCAAATCATTCATCAGTGAGATTAGATATTGGTTTGAAGAATCCAACTGAAGTTACAGTTTATCCTTCCAAATTGATCATCTTCTCATTCGACTCAAGCTATTGTGCTAGTCGAATCATTCATCGGAGACTGAAATTTAACTTTCCAGGTATTGATTTTGTTTTTGTTTTTGTTTGAATTTTCGAGTTTATGTTGATTATGAAACTCAGATCCATTTGTGTTTACGAATTTTTTTGGTTATGTTGTTGATGTTCTTATTCAAATATATTGGAACGAAAAATTTTATGTTGTTAATGTTCTTATTCAAATTTTGTTGTTGTTGTTGTTGATATTCACATCTAGTGAAACTTTTTTGGTTTCATACTTTGTCCTGTAGATTATGGAATCTGTTCTCGAGGTTATATCTCACAAAGAGGATACATTATCGTTTCATAGTGGTCTACAAGCATTTTTTTTATTTGAAGGGTAGTATATGTTCAAGTTGGTGTTAATTCTCTCATCTTTCTAGAGAAACTTTCCACATAGTTGGTGATCAGCAAAAGGTTATCAATTGTGATTTTGATCTCCAATCGGTTGCTCTATTTACTTTGTTTAATAAGATTTCATCTCTTGAGTTACATGTAAGGCATATAGATGATTGTTATAGTTCTAGTTCAGGAAGTTCAGTAATTATACATTTTGAGAAGCCACGAAGTTCAGGAATTATACCTTTTGAGCAGCCACGAAGTTTAGGAATCATACTTTTTGAGCAGCCACGAAGTTCAAGAATTATACCTTTCGAGCATGCAGGACTTACAAATTTAGGTTATTATGATGTCTGTAATAAAGTTAAAGAACCGTTGAAGTCTGCGCTTTGGTTAAGCATTTTTTAGGGTGTCAATCAGGTGTTTCCGGAAGGTGTTTAACAAGTTCATTCTGATTTGTTGAAATATCATAAAACATCTGGGTATTCATTCAAGACGACAAGGAATAAGAAGTTGAGGATTGGTGCATGTTGTACTAACAAGAAAGAAGAGAAATTTGAATGGCATATATATGATGTTTATATTGATGGTGTTGAAGGTAGTCCTTTTATTATCAAGGAGTTAAATAAGAAGCATTCTTGTTGCGGTGGAGTTGTAAACAGACCACATGTGTCGAAGAAACTAATTAGTAGCTTGATTCTCGAAGAGATTAAAAAGAATCCAAAGAAGAAGACAAATGATATTATGAATATGTTTACAAGAGAGTATGGCTTTGACATTAGTCGTTATTATGCATATGCAGGTAAGAGGCATGCATTGAATATTACATGGAGAGAGAACGAGAAATCATTTATGTGCTTGAAATGGTATACCAACAAATTCACTGAAACCAATCCCGGATCTGGTGTTGTTTTGGAAGTTGAAAATGAGACTCAAAAATTTCAGGGTTTGTTTAACTCTTTCGGAACACGCATTCGTGGATTCAATTAGTGTCATCCTTTATTATTCCTTGATGCATACCATTTGAAGAGCAAATTCCTTGGTCATATCATGTCAGCAATAGGTCTAACCGGGAATGACATTAAGTTTCTTTAACATTATATTGGTTTCATCATTTTTTCTTGTTGGTTTCATCATTTTTATATGCTGAGATATTTTTTCCTGTTTTGTTTCAGAAATCTATCCTTTAACTTATGTTATGGTTTCATCAGAGAATGGCGCGAACTAGAAATGGTTTTTGGAAAATTTTAATGGAGTCCTTTCTCCTTTGTGCAAAAAGCTTACTTTTGTGAGTGATCGATGTAGTGGTTTGGTGAATCAAATTCCTGTTGTATTCCCTGATGTTGTTCATGGTTGGTGTTATTAGCATATAAAGAACAATATCAATACATACTTGTCGAAGGCCAGTAAGGTTTATAACAGTTATGTGTTAGGATTGTTTGAAAAATGTGTGTATGCTAATACACATACAGAATTTTCAGAGAACTGGGAGAAGTTGATGCAGGTCAAAAATCAGAAGTTACAAGATTATCTGAGTAGAGCTCCGGTTGATAAATGGGAAAGTGTTTATTTCCCGGGTCGTCATTATGGTAGGTTGTGTTCGGATATCGCTGAGAGTTTCAATAATTGAATCCTTGAATAGAGAGAGAAGCTTATATACATCATGGTTGATGAGATCAGAGTGAAGCTTATGAATCAAATGTGTGTACGCCGCGAGGAATGTGCAACCTTATTGAAGTGGCGAGAAACTTTATGTCCAAAATTTAAAATTGAGCTCTACAACAACAAGAAGCATGGCCGTGAATACAGTGTCACCAAATCGTCGCAATATGTGTTTGAAGTTCATTAGACATTAACACAATTGGTCGATTTACAAAGAAGAACATGTTCTTGCAAGCGCTGACGTATCAACGGTTTCCATTGTGCCCATGCTATCCGTTGTATCATGTTGAGTGAATAAGATCCGTATAGGTATGTTGAATTCTACTTTACATTAAAGTTATACCAGGAATACTATAGAGCAACTAATCCTGTCCCCACAGTTGAAAAGCATGGGATTGTGTCTCCAAAATATATTGTTCTTGGTCCTGATGCTCTACCACAATCAGGTCGTCCAAGGAAGAAGAAGAGAATTCCTAATATAGTTTCAGTTCCCAATAAGAAAATGAAAACATGTGGTAGCTGCCATGTTTTGACTACCCATAACCGAAGGACATGCCCTGCGCATCATATTTGAAGTCATTTCGACTATAATTCATCGACTTTCAGTTTCAGTTTTCGTTTAGACTACTATATGTTTTAATCAACATTTTCTGATTTATTCTTTTTTCTCTATTTTTTATAGTTAAACATGTTAATTTGATGGAGGTGTTTCATGTTTGTTTAATTTTAGATTAAGTTTGTGAGAGTTGCGGGATTTTTTAATTTGTTGGAACCAAAATAGGTTTCATAGTTTGTCACATGCTTCAGTATTTTTTTCATCTCTAATATGATGGAACTTTTTTTGGTTCCTTCATTTTTTTTCATCTGGAATAAGATGGAACCAAGAAAATGATGGAATTTTTTTGGTTTCATCATTTTTGTTTACGTCTATGATATGTTTATTCAATTCCTAAGGTTTTAGCTTTTCTGTATTATGTTGAAACACTTTTTGGTTACAACTTTTTTGTTCCATCAACTGAGATATTTATAAACATACAAACTGAGATTTTTTTATAAAAGTTCCAAGTATTTTAAACAAAAACTAAAATCATTAAACAAGTACTTTAAACTAAAACTAAAACTGTAATATTTTGAATTGTAAACTTTGAGTTGCAACTTTGGCCTGATAGTATGCACCTTTGTCAAGGAGGATCTTGCAGGCCATATTTTACGTTATATTCTGCACCTTTTGTTTTATATGCACTTCAGAGGAAAAAATTTCCTTTCAAGAGGCTCTTCATGTAATAGCAACATGAAATCCGCAATCATTCCTAAAATTAACAAAATAAGATCTTTAAATTGAACAAAACAAAGAGGAGTGAAATGAAAAGAGTGAAGAGAAGATCTCTAAACACAAGTTCTTTTAAAGCACTTACCCATCTTGCTGACAACACAAAGGGGTGTTCAAAATGAATTCTTTTGATTGACTTGCCGGCTCTAGTGAGAGTTTTGCAACATGCTGACACCATTCTTTCTTTCATGCTTTCAGCACTTTTGCTTCATTCATCTTCAGTTTCAGCTATGTGGGAGAATTCTCCAGTCTCATTATCAAAAGCTAGCAATGTCTATTAGTACAACTTTTCACCAAGTTTTGTGAGCAATAGAACGGATATAAATTCTGGACTATAATCCATGTTGTCAATGAAAGCTTCAATTGCAGAGTGACAATTTTTCCCGATTGAGTGTAATGTCTGAGATTCAGTAAAAAATCAAAAATCAAGTTCTAATTTGGTTTCAGAAAAACACTTGCATAAGAGAATTTAGAGGAAACTTACATAGACATATATGCTTAGAAAAACTGCTCTTTTGTACTTAAGAGTACCATATGGTTTCAACTCTTTCTTTGATATGTTAATTTGCAATTTCAGCATGTAAACTTCAATCATATCTCCAGCGACGTCACCCTTTCTTATCAAGTTATTCATATTACTTCCCATTATGTACAATCCAATCTTTTTTTTCTCCCATGCCATGTCACTATTGTTAAATTGTTGAAAAATAAATTAATGATTAAAGAAGAAGAAAAGAAACCGAAAGAAATATATTTTCATTTTGGTTTCAACACTGAAATTATGAAACCAAAAAACTGAAAAGTATGAATGTTACTTACCATTCATTATGCATTTTAAAATATTTGCACACGAGCGGTTTCTGATTTGAATCGAGTACCTTCATAATCTTCAAGTTGTCAACGGCTTTCAACTTCACCTTATTTTTTTCCGTTTCTTTCTTCTCTGACTTTTTAGAGTGCTTTCTGCTAACACAACGACTCTTGTTTCTTTTTTTCTTGTTAACTTCCCCAGGTGTATAATACTGCATCTTAACAGGTTCTTGCATATTCCTTTTGTTTTTTCTCATTCTTGATTTTATGTTACTCACCTTTTGTTCAGGAGTGGCGTCTTCATGGTCACTATTTTCTTTGTCACTGTCACTTTGCGTCAATCCCAAACTGAAATGAGGCATATCATCTTCTAAATCAATTACATCTTTTGCCATGGGTATAACTGAGTAGTAGCACATACCTTGACTTTATGGCTTTGATGTAGAACCCTTCTTTGCATATTCATCTTTCATTTGATGAAGAACACTTTCATCAATTGAACCCTGAGTTGACACTTCAATCTCGATCTCTAGATTTGACGAAGAACTTTTCTTGGCTTCCAATTATACATGCTCAGCCACCTTGATATCTTTTATTGTGTTTGGTGTCAATTCAGAAACTTCTTTTATTACACTCTTCAATTCAGTCTTCGACAAAAAAAATTCAACTTGTTCAGCCACCTTGATATCTTCAGTTGTGTTTGGAGTTATCTCCAAAACTTCTTATATTACATTATCTGTCGCTTGCTTCGCTTTGTTGATTTCAGATTCAACTTGCTCAGCCACCTTCAATTGTGTTCGGATTTAACCTCGAAACATCTTCAATCAGCCATTGAACTTTTTCTTCAGATGATGAAACCTTTTCAGGTTTCATCACTTGTTGCTCCTGAACTTTGTCTTCATATGATGAAACATTTTCTAGTTCCAACAAACAACCTTCAAAATCTTTAATCAAACCTTGAATCTGAACTTCATGTGCTGAAACCTTTTCTGGTTCCATTGCATCATCTTCTTATGTTTCTTCAGGAAGATTCATTACCTGCAAGATTTATTGAGTTCATAAAAATCATATTCATTTACAACAAACAAGTCAAATCAAAGTAAATTATCACCTCAGCATTACCTTCGAAAACAACATTGTCAGATTTTTTCTCTTGTTCAACATCAACCAATAAATCATTTTCTGGTTCAATCACAACATCACCAGCATCTTGTTGTGTTTCTTCTTGCAGCGAAACCCTTTCTTTTTCTATCATGTCATCCACAATCATTATAGTTTTGATTATCATATTCTGCAATATTAACATATCTAACTCAATATAATTCTCAAATGAAACTTTTCTGGTTTCATTAGAAAAGAAATTCATATTAATCTATTCAAATGGAACTATCGTAAACCCAACATACACAGTAACGAATCCTAATAAACAAGATCATATTTAACAAATCTAAGATTTAACATATCACCTCCACATTTTTTTCACGATTCGAAACCGTTTCAGGTATCGTTGCTTCACGGTTCGAAACTGTTTCTGTTTCATCTCTTTTACGTTTCCGTCCCACGTAATTCTCCTTCACTGGTTGTAACCTCTCCTCGGCATCATATTTGGCCAGTATTGATTGATCTTTTTCAGAAAGCCCACTGTTACCAGCGGTTCTAAGTTTTCAATCAAAATTCTCGCCCATGATATTTAGCCTTGTAAGGGTTATCTTCATTTCCAGTCCCAACATTCTCTTCATTTTACGCAGGCTCTTCATTGTTAGCACCAATATTCTCTTCACTTGCAATACGCTCGTCATTGCCATCACCAACCTGCAGTTCACATGCAATATACTCGTCATTTCCATTACCAACCTGCAGTTCACGATCAATATACTCTTCATCAGGAATATCTTCTTCCCCTACGCGCTGGACCAAGCGTATTTCTTGTTCATTATATGGAAGCAAGAACGATCCCTGGCAGTGACCCACATTCATCTACTGAACACAAGAAAAATGATGGAACTTTTTTTGGTTTAATCATTTTTTTTCATCTGGAATAAGGTGGAATTAAATAAAACTTTTTTTGGTTCCATCATTTTTGTTCATCTAGAATAAGATGGAACCAAATAAATGATGGAACTTTTTTTGGTTCCATCATATGTGATATGTCTAAGTGTTCAGGGGTTCATAGTTCAAGGCTCAGACATTAAAAAGTATAAACAAACAAGAACTATTGTTGCTTTTACCTTTGAGAAAATTTCTGGTTTTTTGCTAAGATCCTCGAAATTATTCACTACTGCCTTGTATATTCCATATAGTGAACCTTGCGTACATATCACGCCCAGCCTGTCTTAAGGTGATATTTAACATCTCGGAAAACCAATAATGAAAAAAAGAATAAACAACATTCAAATTAGTAATCAAACTCGGGAAGAAAAAAAACAAACAACTTATGAATCAAAGGAAACAAAAATTAACTTAAAATGGGTAAATTACGCAACCAGGTACATCATCAACTTGTTCGGCTTTTATTATCGACTCAATTAGATAATTATGGAAAACATCTGGTCAACACACCTTAATCATCTCAAATACTTGGTATAAGTATTTTGAAGTCAGATTCTGCCCACCTTTGTTTGGGACAAATATTGAAACCAAGAGGTAGAGGACGAATAACTTGACGAAGTCTTCAGCTTTGGTTTCATCTGCTGCAGTTTCCATCATAGCTCTCAGAATATCAGTTTTCCTCATCTTCTTATCTCCCTTAAAGTACTCAACTGCAAACATGTTTACCTTTTTCTTCAGCTCATCATCTTTGGCTATATCTACATCCTTTATCATTTGTAGACCAACAATCACAGCGAATTGTTCCGGTGTAGTCTGCAATATCATGTTTTTTTATCTCATTAACTTAAAACAATCTGGTTTCACACGCTTCGCACTCTTATGATATGAACCTAAGATCATCTGAATTGCTTTCGTCCTTTCTTCAGGTATTCTTATTGCAATGTACCTTCGTAGAACGGTTTGAAGAAACGTCAAAATGGACAAGCAACAAGGGCCTTTATGTGTTGTTCCTTTTTTTTGTATCAAAGCTTTTATGGCAGGTGCCTCCGGACACAAATGATGCAACAAGCACTTATACGGTTCTTTAACTATTTTTTCCCTGTTGTTAAACCAGAAGTAAACCATAAGCACCAACAGAGTTGGTTTCAACCATACAACGAAAATGATGAAACCAATTTCGGTTCCATCAAAATAGCCATTAAGCAAAAAAATACCAACAGAGTTGGTTTCAATCATACAGTGAAAATGATATAACCAATTTCGTTTCTATCAAAATAACCATTAAGTAAAAAAACACCAACAAAGTTGGTTTCAACCATACAGTGAAAATGATGAAACCAAAACTGAACATAATTAAACCGTGCATAAATAAGGTTAAATCAAATGTAATTGAAACCTAATTATGAAACTAGTGATTTCAAAACAGATGAAACCTAAACCTAATTTATGATACAAACAGATGACAAGAAATAAAACCTAATTATGCAAATTCATTGATGAAACCAAAAATCATTGTTTCATGTTGATTTTCAACGATAAATAATCACTGAAGAACAACAAAACTTCGATTTACCATTTGGAGAATCTTGTTTCTTCACTGTTTTCTTAAGTTTTTTGTCAATCTTTTCATCTTTTTTTTTTCTCTTGCTTATTCACCATTTTTGATTTTGTTCATTGATTTGTTTCGATTTTAGGCTAGGTCGAAATTATTATAAAAACTGAAACTAGATATGAGAATAGAATAGACAGTTAATTGGAGATATGAGATTTACGAAATAAGAAGAATAGATAATTGAAATTGAAATTGGTTTCAGATATGAGATTTTTTTAAGTGAAGAGAAAAAAAGGTTGAAAGGGGAAAAAAATATTGTTACCAAGTGAATGAGAAGAGATAAATAAGAACAATTATTTTCTCTCTCTGAAATTACTGAAGGGTAGTTTAGACAGTTAATTTTAAATTGGATTTTTGTAAATATTTTATTTTATTATGTTTTTTATTATTGGATAGTAAAATCTTTGGGGTTATAATTCCCGGACTGTATTTTTTTTCCTTTTTAGGTTTTATATTCTGATTTCATTTCAATAACTAAATAAAGATAACTTAGATGTGAAATATCAAAACAGAATCCATTGTTAGTCCAATCACATCCGACTGAGCAAATTGAAAGACCCGTTAACCTTAACAACCAATTTATCAATTGAATCTAATATGTATAAAAAAAAAGGAAATAACAAGATAGAAGATTGTGGAACTTTAAACAAATTACAACACGACTAAAAATAAACTAAAAAGCAGATCTTCATGTGTGTTGTGAAGCTGTTGCTGTGAAGAACAGATCCTGATCATGTATGAAAATATGTTGCTGTGAAGTTGTTATCGTTACCTATGGAGGCGGAGGAGGAAGATAATAAAGTAGGAGAGAATAAGAAAGTTTGAAGAAGTTAGGGCAAAAGAATAGGTTTGTAGAAGAATTTGTGTTTGTATACAAAATTACCCAAACTATACTTGGACACATGTAAGTTTTAAGGATAATATGTGTCCAACTCCAGTCCAAAGTGAACTGACGTCCCATATTAGAAATGGCCAAAAAATGTCTCGGTTGTATTTTAATTTGTTAGCACGAGAAAATGATAAATAGAAAAAGATGGTTTTCAATAAAGCATAAAAAAAATTCTTTTCCATAAATTATTATATTTTAAAATATTTGATTATATATAATTATATATGTTTATATGTGTCCGTGTCTTCGTATTTTTGGAATTTATTTGCATCCGCGTCCGTATCGCTTCGTATCAGTTTCAGTGTAACCCAGATTATAGATGATTTTTAAGTTCCGGGCGTGAAGCTAAATTAGTTTTATTAATTTATTCAGAGTTTTAATTATTTATCGATTATCTTTACTAAATCTAGGGTTTATGGGTAATTCTTAGATTGTTTGGGATGCATACTAAATTAATCTCTTAATATTCTATCGCTAGTATAGAGTTGTATGATCCGTAATTATCGTGCATCTCCTACACAAGTAGAAAGCGTGAGACCTTGCACAGGGATTCTGTGGAGCAATCGTGTGTGAAGACAACACTAGCAAGTGGACCGAGCGTACTGAGTCTAACTACTATGATCAAACCTAAATTCACAAATGGTAAAGCGTTCGATCAAGTTACACCTTGTAAGCGTACCCCAAAGCGGCTCAGTTGGATCTAATCCGGTGACCAAGCGTACCTTTTATCCGATGATATAAGGAGTTTGGGGGATAGCTAAGCGTACCTGCTATTCTACGGTTGGTGATAATTGATTCTGACAAAAGATAGATGAGAATACTAATTCAGTCAACGTTTGGTAACAACGAATGATTTCCTAATCATCTTTATTTCTTATTATCTTTTTTTTTTTATTATTTGAAAATAACCAATCCCCCTTTTTCAGTATTTAATCTAGTTTGTTAATCTAAATAACTTATCATTTATACAACTCTCTGTGGGAACGATCCTTACTACCACTATATTACTAGTTAATTAGTGGAAAATATATCGATTAATTTGTTGCACTTACGACACGCATCAACTAGTTATGAATAACATATCCAAAATCACTACTTTCTAACTGAATCAGGTTCCCTGTAACTATACAATTGAAACTCAATCCTTAACAATAAGAATTGAGAGAGCAAGAATCAACTTGCTTTTGGCTTGAGCTCCAACTTCCTAAGGCTTCACCTCTGATTTCACCTGAGTTTGGTATTGTTGTCGTCGACAGGAAACTTGATTTTTCTTTCCTTTTCTAAAGCTAATATTAACTTAGGGACAACCTATCAACAACAATACAAGTTATAAGGGGTGTCACATTCTCCCCCCCCCCCCCCCTAAAAGAAACGATTTCGTCCTCGAAATCAACATACCTCATACTCGAACAACGATGGATGTTGTGCTCGCACATCGTCTTCTCGCTCCCAGGTTGCTTCATTCTGGTTATGATGGTTCTGTTTCACTTTAACCATGTTTATAGTCTTGTTCCTCGGTTCATGTACCTTCCTATCAATGATACGATACGGCTTTTCTATATAAGTACCATCATGCTTGACTTCAAGGTCCTTGAAGTCTATTATCTGAGTATGGTATTTATATCTCAAGTGTTTTCTTAACATTGATATGTGAAAAACATCATGAACTGCAGATAGGTGTTCTTGAAGTGCTAAACGGTATGCCACTTCACTAACACGTTCAATAATTGGAAATGGTCCAACATATCTTGGAGGAAGCTTCCCCTTTTTCCCAAATCGCATCACCCATTTCATGGGGGAAACTTTTATCAAAACATGGTCACCAACAGTAAACTCCACATGCCTCCTCTTTTGGTCAGCATAGCTCTTTTGACGACTTTGAGTTGTTCGAAGTCGTTTACGGATTAAAGAAACTTTCCATGTAGTCTCTTGAACAATTTCTGGTCCATATAAACTACTATCACCAATTTCTGCCCAACACACTGGTGACTGGCAAGGTCTACCGATTAACGCCTTGGAAGGTGTCATGCCAATACTTGAATGGTAGCTGTTTTTATGAGAAAACTCTATAAGTTTCATATTGTCCTCCCAGATACCCTTAAAATCCAGAACACATGCCCTCTACATATCTTCTAAGACTTAATTCACTCTCTCGGTCTGACCATCCGTCTGCGGGTGAAATGCAATACTTAATCTTAATTATGAAACTAAAGTCTTTTGAAAACTACCCCAAAACCTCGAGGTAAAATGCGAATCTCTATCCAACACAATAGATGACGGTACCCCATGCAACGCGACAATGCTTTCAATGTATAATTGTGCCAACTTGTCTGTATTATATGTAGTTTTTACTGAAATGAAATGAGCGGATTTAGTTAAACAATCTACCACCACCCAAATTGAGTCATGGCCTGACTTCGATCTGGGTAAACCGGATATGAAGTCCATCGATATATCATCCTATTTCCATGTTGGAATCGATAAAGGTTGCAGCATACCGTCTGGCTTTTGGTGTTCAATATTCACTTGTTGGAAAGTTAGACACTTCGAGACATATTGGGCGACATCGAGCTTCATTATGTGCCACCAAAAGTGTCTTTTCAAGTCACAATACATTTTTGAACTCCCAGGATGTGTCATATACTTACTACGATGAGCTTCATTTAAAATGTCGCAACGTAACTCTCTATCTATAGGTACACATAATCTTCTCCTGAACCTCAATCCGCCATCAGAACCTACTACCATTTCAGAGGGATTTCCATTGTTTACTTCTTTGAGTTTCAATTGGCACCATGGATCATTTGCTTGAGATGAAATGATTCTCTCGACCAAACTTGGTTGTACTAATAGCCGTCCCACAAATGTTTGTTTAGAATTTTCCGAGGATAAAATGAAATCAGCTTGTGCAACCTCTTGTAACATATTCCATTCAAGAGACATAAGAAAAGAAACAACACCTCGCGGTTTTCTACTTAATGCATCAGCAACAACATTTGCTTTCCTCGGGTGATATTCAAGTGAAAACTCATAGTTCTTTAACAATTCCATCCTCCTGGACTGTCTCATGTTAAGTTCTTTTTGAGTAAACAAACACTTAAGGATTTTATGATCAGAAAATAATTGAAACTTCTCCCCTAATAAACAATGTCTCCAAACCTTCAACGCAAACACTATTGCTTCCAACTCCAGATCATGAGTTGGGTAGTTTTTCTCGTGTACGCGTAGCTGTCGAGATGCATAATCTATGACCTTATCGTCTTGCATAAGTACACATCCTGCTCTATGGAGCGAAGCATCCATATAAAATGTTAGACTACCACCACCAGCTCGTGGAAGTTCCAAAATAGGTACCGAAGCTAGCCTCTCTTTTAGGGTGCAAAAAGCTTGCTCGTATTCTTCTTTCCAAACAAAAGGAACTCCTTTCCTAGTTAGATTAGTTAACGGACCTGCTATGCTTGAGAAACCTTGAATAAATCGGCGATAATAACCATCCAGTCCTAGAAAACTTCTCACTTCCGTTACTGATGTGGGTTGCTTCCAATCTAACACAACGGTAACTTTATGCGGATCCACGGATACACCATCATTTGATATAGGGATAATTGATTTTTGGTACTCAGGTTTTGACCAGCTTTAGTATTTGGTCTAACATTTGTCCAACGTTAGAGCTTGGTACTTGGACTGGACGTTGACCCGAGTTGACTAAGTTAAGTTTAAACTTATGTTTAATAACTATTACAAAATAGGCTAATTGATGTTTGGTACTCAAGCTTTGACCAGGTTTAGTATTTGGTCTAACAGTTCACTTATGCATGAATTCGTAAAGAAGGTACACACTTTTAAATATGTTAGACCAAATACTAAACCTGGTCAAAACCTGAGTACCAAACATCAATTAGCTCATTTTTTTATAGTTATTAAACAGAACTTTAAACTTAACTTAGTCAACTCAGGTCAACGTCCAGTCCAGGTACCAAGCCCTAACGTTGGACAAATGTTAGACCAAATACTAAACCTGGTCAAAACCTGAGTACCAAAAATCAATTATCCCTTTAATATAACATGACCAATAAATTGTACTTCTTGCTTCTAAAATTCACACTTGGATAGTTTAGCATACAACTGATGCTCACGAAGGGTTTGTAAAACCATTTGTAGATGTTTAGCATGATCTTCACGGCTATAAGAGTATATTAATATATCGTTTATGAATACGATGACAAACTTATCCAGAAACTCTTTAAACACTTTGTTCATTAAATCCATAAATATTGTCGATGCGTTAGTAAGCCCAAATGGCATAACCAAAAACTCATAAGAACCATATCTTGATAAGAAGGTTGTTTTGGAGATATCCTTCTCCCTAACTCTCAACTAATGGTAGCCGGTCCTTAAATCAATTTCAATAAACCAACATGCTCCACGTGATTGATCAAATAAGTCATCAATTCGTGGCGACGAGTACTTATTTATGACTGTAGCTTAGTTCAACTCTCGATAGTCGATAAACAAATGAAGTGACCCATCTTTCTTCTTTACAAACAATATTGTTGCTCCCCAAGGAGATGTACTACGACGTATAAATCCTTGGTCCATCAGTTGTTGTATTTCTTCCTTAAGTTCATGCATTTCAATGGAAGCCATACGAGACGGTGCCTTGGCAATCGGTGATGTAACCGGCACTAACTCAATACAAAACTCAACCTCCATGTGTGGTAGTAACCCTGGAATCTCTACAAAAACATCTGAAAATTCTGCTACTACGAGTATAGAATCCAAAGGGTCAACATCATGAGTACAATTTTCTTCCTTACACCACAAAAACAAGATTTAGGAGGAGTCTCCTTAGTAGTAACGACAAAGAAACCTTGTTGACCCGGTATGGAAAATACTATAGATTTTCCTCGACAATCAAGAATTGCATGATAAGCTGATAACCAATTTATCCCCAATATGACATCGAAACCAACCATATCAAGCACAAACAAATCAGTAGGAAAATCTAGACCCGCCCCCAAACCCCCCAATTTTATCATGCATTCCCTAACTAAACGATCAATTAAAACAGTTTTTCCTAAAGGAGACATCACAGACAATAAAGTTTTTGTAATACCCGTCCCATTTTTAAGGGTATTTTTGTCATCTTATATGTTGCGGTAATTTTTCTATAGATATTTAGTTTAGTAAACCGAAACCAGTATAAATAAATTTACAAAAATATTATCTTGGTAGGACATAAATTTATGTTATTTTTTTAGACTAATTATTATACTCGGTGAGAAACGGGGCACATATTTTCGGCTTGGTAAAAATAAATGATAATATATAGTGCCATGTATATTTGGGATTTAATTAAGTTAATTAAATTTGTTTTGGTTTGGGAAAAATAGAATTATGATAAATATTCTTTTAGGTAGAGAATATATAAATTCAGGTATAATGATACATGGAGTGTCACCATCACCATTAATTGTTTTCCTCATGGTTATATTTGTGTAAAGACCAACCTAAAAGTTGTTGACGGATTTGTTTAAGGGAAATTTGTTGGACCGTCCAAAAAACCCGTACCTTGTTAATGGTTAGTCCACCCGGGAAACACACTTATCCATTAGTCCAAAAACCATTTCAAAAAACCCAATTACCATTCTACCCATATACTAGTCACGTGTGGAGATCCCACGTCCTCCACCTCCTACACTACTCTACTTCTTAACGGGAAAAAACTTTCATCTAATCCACCAACACTAGTTACACCACTCAACTTCATTACTCTCAAAATCAAAACCTAAAAACTTACAAACTAGCAAAACCTTAAAAACAGAGATCAAAAACCGAAACTCAACAGGATTAGCAGCATTTGATTTCTTTCAGCATTATACAACTAAAACCTAACCTACTGTCAGCATTATACTACTTCAAAAATTCCATCTAAAATGGGTACAAAACGAAAAATCAACAGAAGTATAAAGGAAACAGTGATTGAAGAACACGATACTCCTAAATCTCCACCACATAAGAAGAATAAGAAAGCTTATAAAGTAGATTATATACCCAAAAAATCAAGAAAGAAGAAGCAGAATGAAGTTGTTGATTCTCCAACAACATCAAAAACAATGAAACAAACTGCTGTTGATTCTACAGCAAAATCAAAACAGAAAAAGAACAAAAAAGTTATTGGTTCTCAAACAAGATCAAAACCAATGAAACAAACTGTTGTTGATTCACCAGAAAAATCAAAAAACAAGAAAAAGAATGAAGTTGTTGATTCTCCGACAACATCGGAAGAAAATGTAACAGTTGTTGTAGATTCTCCATCTACAAAGAAGAAGAACAAAGCTCTTTTTTTTTCGTTCTCCTTCTACATCACAGAAAAAGAATTAGGGTGTTGTTTTTTCTGCCAAAAAAGGTACATATCATTGGTGCATATCAATATATAACTTACTCTGTTCATGTTCTAGGAGTTAGATATACTGATATGTACCAATATATATCATTGGTACATATCAATATATATATATATATATATATTCATGTTTTAGCACATAGATCTAGCATGCAACATAGGGTAAATATTGATATGTACTTGGTTTTTAGTATATACTTATCAGTATATATCAGTGTATGCTTATTTTCATGTTATAGCATCTAGATATTGGTTGCAGGATAAGTACATATTGATATGTACTTTGTTCATGCTATAGATATAAAAGCATATATATAGATGTATAATGTTCTATAATAAAGCATCTACATCTTGCATACACGATAGTACATATTGATATATACTTTGTTCTAGATGTTGAATTGGATAAGTATATATTGATATGTACTTTTTTCATGCTATAGATATAAAAGCATATATATAGATGTATATTGTTCTATACTAAAGCATCTACATCTTGCATACATGATAGTATATATTGATATGTACTTTGTTTTAATCTTGAATTGGATCAGTACATATCAATGTATACTTTGTTCATGATATAGCAGATACATATCAACATATAAAAATATATATACTTTGTTTTATATTATAGTACATATTGATATATTGTAGGGATATTGACAGTGTGTTCATTATGCAGTTGGTGTGAAGAAAACCACAAAACCTGCACCTGCTAGGAAGATCTACAGAAGTGGGTTCATGGGGATTTGGTCGCTTGTTAGAGCAATCAAGACAGAAAAGCTTGAGTTGAGTGAAACTCAGTTGCGCATAATCAATGAGCAATCATATGTCAACCTTTTCCTGATGTTCTGGTACACAAATCTGGGTGCAGATCACTGGATGAAGAATGAAACTGTTGTGACCAATCTTATAAAGTGTTATAAGAGAAGTAAAGTTGCAGATGAGCTCATATTTGAGTTCAAAAGGCATGGAGTTTCACATATTCTAACATCCACTCCTGAAGAAGTAGGTGTTATCTTTGGAATGCCAAGAGTAGCGAAAAGACTGCATGAAGATATAATGCTGACATCTAAAGGTGTATATAGAAACAGTGCTTTCTTCCGGAGGTTCTTTGCTGATGTACCAAAGACAAAAAAGGTTAACAGAGTGAGGATACTGGAAGAAGTGTTGAAACTTCTAAGAAAAAAACAAGCAACTGAGAAGAATGTTCAAGAAGAAGAAAGTGATGAAGAAAATGAAGAAATTGGAAGTGATGAAGAAAAAGAAAGTGAAAAAGAAAGTGAAGAAGGAAGTGAAGAAGGGATTGAGAAAAAAAGTCAAGAAGTGAGAGATGCTGAAGACCTTGTAAGGCTTATATGCCTTTTCATGTGTATCACTTTGTTTTTCACAACAAAAGATGCACATGCCTTGACTGAAAAGTACATAGGTCTTGTGGAGGATCTTGAAGCTGCGAAGAATGTGTCATGGCCTGATTTGATACATTCTTACCTTGAAAAGTCATTAAATGAAAATATCAACGCAGTCGAGAGTACAACAGGGTGTCTGAACTATTTGTTGGTAAGAATACGTACTAATTTTTTTTTTAGTAGTTTACTCAATGAAATCATGATTTACTTTTAACTTTGTTTTTGTGATTTTTTTTTTCCAAAACAGATTTGGTATGCAGAGCATACATATTTGCTGGAACCGGAGGAAATAAAGACGATTCCAGAAAAATATTTGTTCCGAGAGCTGCAAAATGGAATCTGTCAAAGTTATGTGCTGAACTCCAAAAAGGCATTGATAAAACTGAATATGAGGTAAGAAAAATATGTACTTCTTTACTACATTTATGATGTTGTGTTATCATACAGTATATAATGATATTATTGAATGTATGATGTTTTTTATCCTACAGTATATATTGATATGTACCTCATGAAAAAACTTGTTTTTGTAGAACATATTTCTGAGTACATATTTTGTTGTTTTGGTACAGTTCAATGACAATTTCAAGGTTCAATACACCAATGAAGAAAAGCAAATTCTGAATAGAATAACAAGAAGAGTTGAAGAAGAGAAGAGTGAAGATGAAAAAGAAGAAGATAAAGAAGAAGACAAAGAAGAAAGTGCAGGAAATGATATAGAAGAAGATAACTGGAAAGGAAGATATGAAGATCTGAGAAAGACAATATTTGAGAAATGTAATGAAGCTAACACTATGAAGCATGAGGATGGACCGCTTGATGCGTCAAAGCTTCTGCAAATGTTGCATGAAATTTACATGAAAGCTTCTCCCATGCAGTCTGAAAATGCAGGAGAGTTTCGAGACTCATTTGATGGGAGTCCCACTCATTTAGGCACTAACCAACAGGAGAATTCCCATCTCCTACTACTCCAATAGATCCTCTTCGTGAAAACATAACAGAAGGTGGAGTAGATTTGAGAGAAGACGTGCCAACTGTTCAGACATCAACTACGATGAACAAAATGATGTGAGTGACACCACCGTCAAAAGGGTGCCATTTTATGATGCATTGTCAACACCACCTTCAGTGCGCAAGTTCTGTGGAGTTGATGTTGATGTTATCAAAACATGGGCTAGATCTGACCTGGAGGAAGAGGTCAAAAAGATGCAGGAGAAAAGTAACTCAGAGGTAAGTAATGCTGGCTAGTCTCACTCTTTATTACAAAATGTGTTTATCAAATATAATTGTACATATCAGTATGTACTTGATTAAAGATGTGTTTTATTATTGTCATATAACTGTACATATCAAATATGTACTTGAATACAAATGTGTTTTATTAATTTTCATATATCTGTACATATCAGTATGTACTTGATTACAGATGTGTTTTATTATTGTCATATAACTGTACATATCAGTATGTATTTACCTATCATGAATTAAACTCTGTGGTTGCAGGATGATTTGGCTGGGCTTGAACAACAATGAAGAAGGTGGTTGAAGCAATTGACCAGAGTCTTGAAACAATGAAAGGGTTGTCACAGAACCCAGAGGAACAAGACGTTGAAACTCTGGTCGACAGCTTCGTCGGCATGAGAATCCCTTTTTTTACTGCGATGGCTAAGTTTGAAGACATTAAAAAATTTACATTCGAAGAATTTTTGGACTTATCCATTTCAAGCAGGGATGTTTATGATGAAGAATATGCGTCTCTCAGCCAAGAAAGTGGTAGTTTTTCAAGACATACTCTGTTTGGGATTGACATTCGCAAACAATTTGATAATTTATTTGGAAATGATTTGCGACGTGTAGAAGTTCAACAAGCTACAGCTCAGCCAACCCAAATAGCACCAGAGAAGGAGGCGGTTCAAGTAACACCTGAGAAGAAAAGTGACCAGGAGGTATATCTCCTACTTGTGGTAATTTACCTTTCTTGTCATTTTTTGAAAAAATATGATTCAAATATAGTACTGAAAATCTGGATTCAAAAATGCAGGAAAATGAAGTTACAACAACCCAGACGTCAAGCGACGTTCCCCTTGCAACCAAACTTGCCAGTATGACTGTTGCCAAAGCAAAAGCAAAACCAAAGGTTCTTGCAAAGAAGACATTCAAACCTAGAGAAGACGTTAGCAGAAGGGTAACCCGTGCAAATCCAGGGAAGAAAATTGATCCATTATTTGATAGTGGAAGTATGTTTTCTGAAGAAAAAAAACAATCCAAAAACTGAGAAGAGAAAGAAGACAATAAAGACAACAAAAGCCAACAAAGTTAAGAATGCTCAGAAACCAAGAATGAAATTCTTGGATCTTCTCAAGTCACCACTCTACGAGAGTATGACAGGAGAAAAACTAGAGATTCTGTTTCCGTACTTTGAGAACGGAAAGAGAATGTAAGTACTTTCTACCCTTCATTTTAATTTTAAATTAAGAAAGTTGCAGTACATATCAAAAAAACTTACTTCAATATGTGTTTTTGTTATAAATGTGCAGCTCTGTTTCTTGGAGAGTAGAGAACGGAGGTGGTATCTGCGTAAGCGGGTCTACAATGGAAGATATGATATTCAACAGATCATTAGAGCAAGATCTCCTAAACTATGCTCAATATAAGCTTCAACTGGCTTTTGAACAAGACCAAGCAAATGCTACGGAAGAAAAGAAATACTTTAAGGTGTTGCACCTGGATCCAGCTGCTTGGGTATGTGTTTGTTCTCTTTTTTTATACTTTTGAACATTGGTTATGAAAAAAATATATATTGATATATACTTTTGTGAAATAACATATTAAACGTTTCCAATTTTCAGTATTATGTCGAAAAGCCAGACTATTTTAAAGGGGCAGAAGTGAATGCTATCATAATGCCAATCCTGAAGATGAGCGGAGACATTGAAAAGATACTTGTACCAATGTGCCACGGCAACAAGCATTAGAAGCTGCTGGAGTTTGAGTTTAAAACAGAAACATTCACACATTACAACTCATTTGTGGCGTTCATGGACCATTGCTATGCAAATGCCAAGACAATGTCTGAATACATGTTCAACCCTATCAACCAGTTCTTAGACGAGCACAAAAAAAACATGTTGAACACCGTACAGTTGACTGACTGTCCCTGTCCACAACAAGGGATCTGGCCAGACTGCCTTCTGTATGTGATGCACTTTATAAAGAGGAGAGCAAAGACTGATTGTGATGGGAAAAGTTTGGGGGATGATGAACAACTGATGAAGAAGATTCATCTGAAAAGAATCAAGTTAGTATGCAAGTTGTTGACAGCAACTCATCCTGATATTAGTTGGGAACCCTCCCATGAAAAAACATGTTTAACTGCATAGTTGGTACATTTTGTAGATCTTGCTCTGAGGAGAAAAGTTGGTACATTTTGGTTTTTGGTCTGGGCAGGGTTTTGTGGGTACTACTTCATTAACTTTTTTATTGTGTTTACTTATTGAACTTTGTTTCTACATATTCAACTGGGTTTTTAGTTAGTATGTTTATATATATATATATATGATGATCTTTATTAGCATTGTTAGGTTTCTGTTTAATTTTAAAGTAATATAGAAAGGTAGAACAAATTGATATGTGCTAGGGAGTAAATATTGATATGTACTTGGTTCTGAAACTCTGAACCAGTAGATTCATAATCTATAAACACAAGTACATATTGACACGTACTATGAAGTACATATTGATATGATTTTAAAAAATTACTTTGTTTATGTACATTTTTTTGTGTTTTTATAACAACTACAAGATTACTAAAAAATAAAAGAAAAATTTATTGAAAATAAAAATCAATAATAACTCTAAAATTAAAAAAAAAACTGTAATGAAATTAATTCACATCTGTATATTGGTACTGACGGATAACATTGCATGTAGCCTTGTTGTGATGAGCTTTCAATTTACAATTTGAACATGTAACATGATTTTTGCTCTTCTCCCATGTACTCTTGATACGGTTCTTTTTTCTTCTTCCTGGAGGAGCCCTAACTACTATTGGTGGAAGAATAGTATCTGCGGTATGCTCATCAGGCCTGTGGTATATTGAAAAACATAAATAAGAAAAAACTACTATACTTGTGCAGTTTTTTTTGATGTGTGTGTTACACTAAATATCAATATGTACTATGCTAGTTCTAGTTTATGGTTTATATGTACTGCTTAAAACCATTCTCATGTATGATACTACCATAAAAAAAATCAATATGTACTGCTTAAAAAACTTACATGTCGTGATTAGGAACAGATCTGATAGCGATTGAATATAGCTGGCGATAACAGCTAACTTTGAAGTATTTGTCGATATAATCAAGGAACTTTCCCCCAGATGCAGCAATAGCTGCAGTAGCATGCGAGCATGGAAAACCATACACGCGCCATCTTTGGCAAGTACAACTCTTTTGTTGTAGATCTACCATATGAGACCTGCAAACAAGAAAACCAAGCATATTATTTTACGCAATATATATTGATATTTGCACTACACTAACAAAAAAAGAATATAATCTGCACAATACATATTTGATAATTTCCCTAAAAACTAGTTTAGTGGATATCTCAGTTCAAAAGAGCAGGTTACCTAAAAAAACTAACCTTGGGGAATGAACTTCAAAGACGTGAGCATATGACTGACTAACTTTCCAAGGACGACCAATTTGAATGTGTAGTTCAAGCAAGGCTTGATACACGGGGGTTAAGAGTTCCGGATCCATCAAAAGACTTTCTTCACGACGTTCAGACATCAACTCCATTACCCGTATCCTACACGACAAAATAAAATTAAAAAACAACAAACATATTATACATATAGTACATATATAGTTGTAGAGTTACAAGAAACTTATAAAAACCTGATTGTGTCAGAGAGAGCATAAGGAGGTAACTTCTTCTCATGGCGAATCCAGTTATTAAAAGACTCGGCAATGCTTGAAGAAGTCTGACCATACCTACAGCCTGGGAAGTATGCACTAGACCACTTTTCCCTATGAATGTTACTGCAGTATTGATCAACCCAAGGCCTTCCTAGATAAACCATTTCTTGAAGACTTTCTTCATATCTTGCTGGAAAAAGCGCATATGTTGCTTTTTGGAAACAGTCCACCACTTCTTTATATTTTTCATCAGCCTTACTGATGGGTAAGTTCTTTTTCAAGTGGAAAAAACAATAGCTATGATAAGAATCAGGGAAAACTTCAGGAATTGCATTCAACAAACCTTCACCTCGGTCAGTCAAAAAGGTGATGGGACGATGGTCCACAACTTTTTTAAGATTTTCCATAAACCAATGCCAATTATCATTATATTTGCCAGGAACTAATGCATATGCAAAAGGATAAAAACCTGGAAAACAAATATAAAAAACCATATCAATATGTACTTCATGTCTTCACCTTCAAAAATATGTTATACCTACAGTGTATATCAATATGTACTTTATGTATGATGTGTATGATCCTAAAGTACATAAAAAACAGATACATATCAAAAATATGTACCATATGAAATAGTTACCTTGATTGCTGTTAAGACATGTAGCAACCATTAGACCTCCTTTAAACCTCCCCGTAAGAAATGTCGCATCACAAAAGATCATTGGACGACAAAGTTTATAACCCTCTCTACAAGCTCCAAAGCAAATAAAAAGTCTGTGGAATCTCTTTGTTGCGTCGTTGAAATCAAAATCAATATAAAACCCTGGGTTGGTTTCCCGAACAGCAGTGACCTACCAAGCAAGATCAGTGTATGACATTACATCGTCACCAAAAATCATTTCATACGGTAACTCTAGTGCATGATATGCGTGGTGATACTTGATGTTGATCCCTCCACCAACTTTAATATAATCCATAATCTCTTGCGGCTTTATGAGAGGGTTGTGCTTGAAACGCTCATGAACTAAATGATTTACAAACTTCCTCGAAATAGTTGGACTCCTCAACCTATAACCAGCGCCACAAGTGTGCCTACCCATGTAATACTTTATCTTAAACACATCCAAAGACCCATTCATGGCAACCGCATCCAAGAGCAACAATCATTGCTGCATCTGGCTGTGAATCTCTCAAGGTCATTCTTCAATTTTTTAACCTTATATACAGTCCTCAAACAATATTTCTCACATGATAACCGAACATCTTCAACACCACCATGAAAGAGATGGTTTTTATCTTCAAAAAGATTCTCCCAACCATCAGAAAAAAGAAAACTTGCAACCTCTTTAGAATCTTTCAAGTAATTGTTCCTAGCACTCAAAACCAACTCAGCACTGTTGTCAAGATCAGCACTTCTCAAAGAATTAGATGCACAGGATAACACAACATCAACATGCAACTCAAAGAAATCTGAATTCTTCGTAAAATGCAATGCAACAAGACCTTGAAGAGATACATCAGCAAGGACAGGGACTTTCACTCCATTTTTAACATAATTAACAACAATAGTTGATAGATTCAACCAGCTCCACGCATTATAAATAGTAAACTTCAAATCTTCCAAAATCGAAGATAATGTAACCAAATATGCGATATGGTGTTGCTTGTGGTATACATGATAGTAGCAAAAGCTATTTGGATTAGAACCAACACCTGACATGTTGAACCTGAAGAAATGTGATGCAAATAAAATAACACAAAACACAAAAATCAAAAAATATATTTTATGATGATAGGAATACTAAATCTACAATACAACATAATATGTATTATTTTAGAAGTATCACACATATTATAGAAACACAAATAACAGACAAACAGTGCAAAACAAATATGTACTGATTCAAAAATAGTATACTATAAAAACAGTATATATCGAAAAGTTTAGAAAAACAGTACGTATTAATATGTACTGAAGAAACATTCAAAACATACAGAAAGAAAAGAACAAAAATCATGATTCCCTGATAAAAATAAAAGAAAACCAAACAAAACATATTATCAAACAACATGTAAAAACACTGAATACGACGATCTAATGAACAAAATAGAACAATTACAAAATCAGTTTCAAAAGATGAAAAGAAAACTAAAACACGAACAAAAACGAGATCGATCATGGAATTCAACAAAATGTACATCATAGAAAACGTTAATCATCGGGATTTCAGTGTAAGAAAAAAAACAAAACATGAAATCAGGTTGATTATCATGATTTCACTTAAAAAAACAAAAACAGAGAATGACGATACCTGGAGAAAAATACAGAGAAGAAGATTAAAGAAAAATACCTGGAGATTGACGATACCCTAAAACTGAAAACACCACTGAAGCAGAAAGAGAAGAAAAAGAAGAAAAAGAAGAAAAAGAAGAAAAAGAAGAAAAATCTGTGAGTTGCCAATTGACGATTTTTTTTGGAAGTTTTGATTTTGGCTAAATTTATAGTCCGTACAAGAGAGGGGTATTTATGGGATATTAAAAATCTGTTTTTCATTCTTCTCACATGAATTGGACGCGCGAGTAAGAAAACTAGTCCAATTACTTGTTTTTGGATTGGTTAAACCGGGTTTTGGGGTAGGATTAGAGGTTAAACGGGTCTCTAATACAGGATTATCTAGTAATTCCTAGTTTGTTTAATTGAATGCATTCAGTGCCATGTATTAAGATGTGATTAGTCAATTACATAATACTTTGTCACAATTTTGTGTTACGTAGAAAACTATGAAAACCTGTTTGCCAGACTTTTGAGGATGAATTGAAAAAGGTAAAATTAGTCTTGGTTGGCGGGTGTCAAGCTTGTATTGGAAATTTGTGTTGCACTTGCACCCAACTTTTGGTTTGTGTTGCACCAACTCTTTCAAAGATTATTAAACGTAACTTTTTGGGAAAGTGATGGAAAATTTAAAATAAGTGGTTATATAAACCTAGTGCTTAAGGGGGCACTCCCACTCCAGATAGGTTAATATCTTAGGTCAAGGAAAGAAGGAAAGATAGGGGGAAGTGAGGGAGGCGGCCAAAAAAAACAAATAAAAATAAATAAATAAAAAAGGAGGAGCCATGAAATAGCATACGAAGGAGTAAGGAATGTCTTGGATTTGATTACCATTCTTGTTGGTTTGCTTCATCTTTCATCTGCACCTAAAGGCAAATTTATTATTTCTTTATCATATTAATTGTGGTTTTTTAAGCCTTTTAATCATCATAGTAGGATCAACCATGAATCAGTTAGATTTTAGAAATACTATTACGCATATGAATAGAAGTAATTGTTTTGTATGTAAATAGATATCCAACCGTTGGGTTACAGTGAATTTTAGATATGTTGTCTTTCAGAATGTCAAGTATGTTTGGTTAAGATTTTAGGATGATCTAACAATGGTAAGTGTAAATACTATTTTGTTTTTAGTTTACATAGAGAACAAATATAACAACTATTCAACATGAGTCGTACAGTTGCAATAATTATGAGTAAAGTACTGAAATACGTTAAGGAGGATGCATTACTCAGATAATGTCAATGAGCAAGCATATCACAGTAATCCAAATAAAAGCGATGTAAGTAAAGCAAACAATTAATGTAATCACTTTTCACAAGAGGTTTTGCGTAGTTCAGCTATGCCTACATCCACGGGGTAATGAGTTTAATAGTTTATTAAGTGTCTTTTGTGAGATTACAAGTTAGAATAGAAAGGTTATGATTACAAGGATTTGACTAAGCTTAAGACTTTCTTCTCTCTCTTGGATTTAGAAAAATGTTTGATCCCTACTTTCTTCTTGTCGGCTATCTTTAGTTGGGAAACTGACTGATGAGTCCCTTTCTTGTGCCCATTGCGATCCCACTAAGGATCCTGATCCGCTGAGAAGTGTCCACCTGTCTCTGCGTCCCTGACTTAGTATTTAATGTTGAGTGGAATCCATCCACGCGCCTGACATCTCTGAAAATGTTACGCATAGGTGACGTCAGAAGATATATTGCGGATCCTCCGTGTCTCTTCCTCGAAATGCAATAAATTGATTCAAGCGATGATCCAGTGTGTCTCTTTGATTCCATACTTCTCGTATGTAACATAATTCTAGGATAGATCTGTGCTCCAAATGGCGCCACGTGTCAATCAGAATATTTGTATTCACAGTTTACTCCTTTTCTTTCTTATTCTACCAGGGGTACGATGGGAAGAAAAATGCCCACGTATGCCGCCATTTAGCATGTTTCCCATGATCCTTTCCAACTTTTATTCGTGAAATCAATTTTCCCTAGGATCTAGGACCAACTAGGTTTTGGATGTCCCCTCTTTATAAAAGGAAGTCTTTGGAAAGAGAACAAACATTTACTTTTGTTCTTTCTCTCGTCTTCTTCTTCTTTAAGACTTTTAGTCTTTCTGGTCCTTCATTGCTGAAGTTTTTCATCGTCATCGTTAGTCATCTAATCTCCTTTGTGATTAAGGTTGTTTATTTTCTTCTTTTCACAGTAAGTTATCTACCTTACTTCTTTTTTCTTGTATTTTTGAAGTGATTAATTAAGCATTATCCTTCGTCTTGATCAATTTCTCTTTCTTTGATCATGATTTGTTGTTGATGATGTCATGCTTTGATTTTCTCACCTGATTTTTAGCTTGTGAACTTTTATATTCTTTGTTTATTCGAAGTTTTTAATCTCTCGTTTTAGGGTAAAAAGCCCCTAATGATTCCGAGTTTACCATGTTTAGTAGTAATTACGAACTGAAGTTCTTTTGAACTTTTCAGTTTATAGTCTCTTTTGATTTTTGATTTTGGAGTGAGAAATAATTTTCTCTGTTTGTGTACCTTGGATGTAAAAAGTGGTCTGATTGACCCTTGCTACTTGCATGTCTCGCACGTGGCATGCAGATCGTTTTTTTTTCTTTTATTAATTACTTTCTTTGCGCATGTGCAGTTATAATGAGGTCTCCGTGACGTTCTTATCGCAAAGATGATGTTATTCACACATCTCGATCCAAGAGTAAATCTAGTTGTTATGCGGTGGACAAGAGTAGATGTAGGTCACATCCAAATAAATCTTCTTCTCCTGAGATTGTTGACAGTGCTACGCCTTCCCCGCATCGCAGTCCAGATATTTTAATTGTGGATGATTCAATACCTCCCTCTCTTGCACAGTTGCCTCCTCCACCTTTGCTTCCCGTGGATAGAGTTCAAATGGGCGCCGCTTACAACTACCATGATTGAATCATTACGGAGATTAAGTCCTCTTTTCACTTAGAGGGATTTGAGGTAGTTGTTTCAAAGGCGATGTTTTTACAAATGAAATGATTTTTCAATTTCCTTTTGGTGATATGAACCTTATCATTATTGTTAGTCAGCTAGAAGATGAACTTGCTATTCCACTTTATAGTGAGAAAAACCCTTTCTTTCTTGACGTTCTTGCAAATCGCACCAAGTGTGATAAGGATAAGAAGACTCAGGTGCACCATATTACGTAATATTCTGGCAACTGGTGGCATATTTTGAATGAATGCTGGCGTCGTAGCACAAGTAAAACCAATGCTCGTCACTTTACTCCTCAGTTTGATCCCAAGGATTATACTCCCATGAAATTTAACGCTACGTACGCTGACTTCTTTCAAAAGACTAATACACTCCCTTGGAGTTGTAGTCTCCGTCGTACACCTATGGGTGCAGCAGAGAGAAATAGTGGTGGGATCCTTCTCTTGACTGATATTGACAAGACTAAGATTCAAGTAGTCTATGATCGTACTACCATAAATTATGTGTTTGTTCATGATGAAGACAGGTTGCACGTTGATCATGACTTTCGCTGGTATCAGACTGTCTTGAAGATTCAAGGACCTTGGCCTAGAGGATAGTCTGCTACTAATGTGCCCCTCATCTCTCTACATACAAAGTACGATGGCTATGTTCCATGGCGTTTAATATTATTGGATGCTTGGATGTAAGTCCATCCTTGTCTTTTTCTCTTTTATTTTTTATTGAGCTACGACTTTTGCATGTGTTACTTATTGTTCCTGCCTATTTTTGAACAGAATGAATGTCCCGCGGAGTTTTATGATAGCTGTGCTGCTATGCCACAGTCATCTAGCCGTGTACGAGATTCTGGGTCTGCGCTTGATGAAGTAAGTGTTTGTTATTTTTCTTAGCTTTAGCATGGCTTATAGTTGCCCCCAGCACTTACTGATTCAAGCTCTTATTGGTGCAGAATCCAAAAAGACGCAGAGTGCCTTCTAATCCTACTAAATCCTCTACTCCAAGAGTTGAGAAATAGGTGGATGACATCTCTATTAGCTCGCAGGGTCTAGTCCCTGAAGATGTTGAAGGGTGCCCCAAATCCAATTGGTGGGTGCCTTTATCAATATTGTTGGGTTCCCTTAATAATTTTCCAGGGTTCCTTTAACAACTTTTTGAGCCGATTTTTCCACAAATATTTATTTCTCAAAAATACCTACAAAGACATAAAAACTCATAATAAGTACAAAATCGAACACTATCAAAATAGATAATCGAGCACAATTTAGACACAAAAATGTGTCTATCAAATACCCCCAAACTTACTATTTGCTAGTCCTCAAGCAAATCTAATCTAGAAAATTAAATCCTAACTCACTTTCACAGGAATCACAATTACATCTAGCATATGTAATAAGCCTTTAAACCCCTAGGTGTCCCTAGTGAACGAGTTTTGTCTCGTGAAGGTTTATAAGAGGTATACCCACAAAACCTTTACTCCAAATTGTAGCTACTCGTGAACGATTGAGGATAGACACTAAACAAGCTATTTAGTTGGCATACTAAATTCTTCGGCTATGGGAATCATTACCCTATATAAGTCCAGCTGTCGTACATGAGTTTTTACTCAAGCATACTAAAATTCATATATAAGAAAACAAAGCTCCACTTAAATAGTTGTTCAACCACGATATTCAGAATCTATCAAAGTTTAATCACATGGAAGGATTTAGAAGATGGATATAAACAAAATGAAGTTTACGCGTGTTGACTAAGGTGAACGTTGTTTCCCATATCTTTCTGAAGGTCATTACCAAGATGAATCCTAATGGATTGACATACATGGTCTTAATCGTAATACTAATATCGATTCAACTGGTATATACAAGGGTCCCAGCGATCGATTTATTGAAAATAAAACAAATATAAATGCACTGACAACATGATTGGATCAAATTGAATCCAAACGCATGGTCCTTATCAGCATCTTACATGATAGCTCTCATGGATCCTGCGTTCCACGCTTGCTTAGGCGACGGAGACAGGGAGGACACACACATATTGCTATCAAAGTGTCAATACTCGATTATTTTTTTTATTTTTATTTTTTTATTTTTTTTCTTTTTTTATTGTTTTTAATAAAATAGTACATAAAAATGGGGCTTGATCTCAAACACTCTATTTCATCCTGGTGGTGATAACAATTCGATACTGGTGCCCCACCAAATCACTTAGAGAAACACAAAAATTGCAAAAAATAAAAACATAAAGTGATATGGTCGAGATAGACTCCGAGATATGGTGACAAATATCATGTTATTTCTAACACCTGAACTCTGTCCTTTTATCAATAGACATTTAACTGGGCACACCAATTCCTATAGAAAAAGAGCTAAGTTTCCATCTACGTAGAATGGTTAGTGTCATCCTGAATTGTTCACAAACTTCTAAATTTTGGAGTTTCATATTTCATTAAAAGTTTCTCCCTTACCCCCAAACTTAAATTTGACATTGTCCTCTATGTTCTTAAGATAAATGATTAAAAACTTGAACAAGGAGAAACTGTTACCAATCGAAGGAAAGGAGTTAAAGAAAGATATTACCGTGTCGCATGAGCATGGGTTACCTCCCAAGAAGTGCTAAGCTTAAAATTTTCAGCCATACTAAGAAAGAATTAGTCACCTCATAAAATCATATGGAAATAGTCGGAACAACTGTGAGTCATCTGAATCAAATAGTGTATCACAAATAAGAAGAAACTGCAACAGGCCAAAAAAATGAACAAACCAAGCACACCCTTATCTAGTTTTTTGTTTAAGATAACTACTTCTAGCTATTGTTCAGGTTCAGGCTCTATAAAAGGGTCTAGATAAAATATTTTCATGGGCTGGATTTCCTTGTAGTAAGGATCAAAAGAATCAGGTTGTAGAGTATGGAATAACTCAATTAAGAACTTAGAAGCACATATTAATAACCTGAATAATTGTGGATCCTCAAAGTCAATCAGATTTGACTCACACAATTGACTACTATGAAGGTGGTCATTCTTAAACAAATATGTCGATTCTAATTCCCTAAAGTAATTAGGCTTAGTCTCAAAACTTAATAACTGACACATTTGAAATTCATACATTCCCACATATGGAAGAAAATATTTTGGTGGGAAAACAAAGTCAATCTTGGTATTATTGCCTAGGTAAACTACATCGACTAGAGGATGGGTTTCTAACAACTGAACTTATTTTTGGAGATCAACAGGCTCATGTAATCTAGTTTGAAGATGATCTTGTAAAATGGTAGAGGTGCATATGTCATATCCCAAGTTAGGGACCTTTCTAAGAGATAAAGGTAAAGCACAAGGAGAATGATAGTCACCCCAAAACTTAGAGTTTTCAGTGTTTTTAAATAGACTAGTCACAATTTCCCTAATTTCTAGATCGTCAGATTCTCGAAAATGGTCAATTGCTTCTTCTAGGTTATAATCAGGTGGTGTATCCTCACTCATATTTAAAATCTCTAAGAGTCTATCTTTGTTAAGACTATTGATCCTAAATCATTGGACTCTAAAACAGTATTCTCAGGATAAACTCGTTCCTCTAAACCATTATCTGCTTCAAAACAAGAAAGTTCTACCTCGTCTAAAACAGTCGTATCTCTAGTCAAATCCTCTTCCTTTTGAATAGGTGAATAATCATTAAAATTATTTGGATTTAAACCAGAATCATGAAGCACAATTGGAGTGATAATTTCCTGATCACTCTGCCTGTATATTTCAAGTTCTTCACCAATACTATCGTCATCATCATAATAATATGAAGATGTTTGAACCTCGTCTAAATAAGTAGTGATACCAATTCTATTCTCGTCCTCTTGAATAGGTGAATAATTATCAAGGGTAGCACTATGTTGGAAATTAAGATCACTTTGAGCAATATTATTCTTTTCAAGACTTTCATTCACACTTAATGCAAATCTATTTGTATTCCCATTCAACTGCTTTAGGAATTCGTCTAGAGAAAAATTTGGACTACTAATTGTTCCCCTCAACGTAATACAAACCTATTTGTATTCTCAGTTAACTGCTTGATGGGATTCTCTAGAGAAAAAACTAGATCATAAGGAGTGCTAGATCGCAACTGCTCGTGTGATTCTTCTAGAGGAATAATAGGTTCATTATAAGGAATACTAGGTTGCATCTGCTTTAGGGTATCCCTCCAAGACAAAGAACACGAATTTTGCTCATTTTCATGTTCATATGACGGGTGTGTATATGAATAGTAATTGGGATCACCCTGGTATGAGTGATGTAGTTTTTAATAGTGGTAAAAAGGGTTTGATTCTCGAACTTGTGAAGATTTAATTTCTAGACGTAATTTTTAATAACAGAAAATAAAGAGAATTAAAACAATTTGATTTTAAAATGGATGAAGAAAAACTAGGGCTTAAGATTCCACCATTAACCAATACTTAAATGATAACATCTAACAATTCTTATATTCAATTTAATCTAAATATGCCAAAGATAGGTTTTTGAAAAAATAATTGTTAATCAAGAGCATGAGACATCAAGAGTTTAAAAACCAAGTATGACCCATCAGAAGAAAACACAATAATTTGAAAAAACCCATTTTTTCAATTTTAACTCAAGCAATTAATAATAAAAGAATTGTAGAATGAATATAATTAAAATAGAAGTTACCACAATTATTGGATGAACGGCTTCATCCGTCTCCCCAGTGATGGTGATTAGCTCATTGTAATGGAAACACACTTAAAATAGACTTTCATTGCTCAAAAGGTGCTTACAATGGTGAAAAAAGAGTAACACAGAAGAACAGAGACGCTTATAAGCGTTACAGAGAAGTGTTCTCTGCGTTATAGAAGAAGGAAAAGGGAACAGAAAAGAAAGACGGACACCAGGCGATGTTGATATAAGACTGCTTCAGCAGCTGCGCCAGCGACAGAACTAGCGACATTATCAGCGACAGTTCTTCAGCGCCTTATGTTCTTCCTCTTCTTCTTCGCAGCAGCAGGAACTATTTTTCTCCTGATTTTTCCCGGTGGATCCCCCTCCCTTTTCTTTGCTTCTCTTTGCTTAATATAGGATTAGTAAACCCTAGTAACTCATGTGAACTGATAAGGACTCCAAAACAAAACTAAAACCAACTCTAAATCCTGTTTTATCCAAATCCAGGGAGGTCGGCTGCCAACTTGATTTTTCACCCATTTTTCCGGCGTGAAACTCTTGTAAATGATGTGTGCAGACCTAAGTTGATTAATTCTTCAGATATCCAACTCGAACAACCCTTTAAATCCCTTGAAAATAGGACCCGACACAAATCTCGATATTTTTAGTGTGAAGCATGTGTTCCCGCCAAATCTGGATTTGAATTCAAAAGGGAGGGTGCCTTTAACAACTGTCTGGGTGCCTTTAGTAATTTGGTGTGTGCCTTTATCACTTTTTGAGCTGATTTTTCCACAAATATGTATTTCTCAAAAATACCTACAAAGACATAAAAACTCATAATAAGTACAAAATCGAACAATATCAAAATAAATAATCGAGCACAATTTAGACACAAAAATGTGTCTATCAAATACCCCCAAACTTACTATTTGCTAGTCCTCGAGCAAATCTAATCTAGAAAATAAAAATCTAACTCACTTTCGCAGGAATCGCGACTACATTTAGCATATGTAATAAGCCGTTAAACCCCTAGGTGTCCCTAGTGGACGAGTTTTGTCTCGTGAGGGTTTACAAGAGGTATACCCACAAAACCTTTACTCCAAATTTTAGCTACTCGTGAACGATTGAGGGTAAAACACTAAACAAACTATTTAGTTGGCATACTCAATTCTTCGTCTCTGGGAATCATTACCCTATATGAGTCCAATTGATGTACACGAAATTTTACTCAAGCATATTAAAATTCATATATAAGACAACAGAGCTCTACTCAGATAATCGTTCAACCACAAGATTCAGAATCTATCACAGTTCAATCACATGAAAAGATTTAGAAGATGGACATGGAAAATATGAAGGTTGCACGTGTTGACTAAGGTGAACGGTATTTCCCATATCTGTCTGAAGGTCAGTGCCAGGATGAAACCTAATGAATTGAGATACGCACCCACTGGTCTTAAATCTAATACTAATATCGATTCAATTCGTATATACACGGGTTCCATCGATCGACTTATTGAAAATAAAACAATAAATGTATTGACAACATGATTGGATCACACTGAATCCAAACGCATGGTTCTTATCAGCATCTTACATGATAGTTCCCATGGATCCTGCGTTCCACGCTTGCTTAGGCGACGGAGACAGGGAGAACACACACATATTGCTATCAAAGTGTCAATACTCTATTTCTATTTCTTTCTTTCTTTTTTCTTTTTTTTTTAAATTAAAATACAATAATTGGGCTTGATCTCAAAAAACTTTATTTTATCCTGATGGCGATAACAATTTGATATTGGGCCCCGCCAAATCATTAGAGAAACATAAAATTGCAAAAGTAAAAACAGAAAGTGATATGGTCGAGATAGACTCCGAGATGTGGTGACGAATATCATGTTATTTCAAACACCTGAACTCTGTCCTTTTATGAATAGATTTAACTGGGCACACCAATTCCTATAGAAAAAGAGCTAAGTTTCCATCTACATAGAATGGTTAGTGTCACCCTGAAGTGTTCACAAGCTTCTAAATTTTGGAGTTTTTATTATTGCACTAAAAAGTTTCTCTCTTACCCCCAAACTTAAATCAAACAGTGTCCTCAATGTTTCAAAATAAAGAGCAGTACCAATAGATAAGTAAAAAGAGGAACAAAGAGGTAAGTCAGAAAGATAGTACCTGAGTGAAGCGTAGCAATCCTTCTATGGAGAATAAATTAAAAAGATAAAAACCTAAAAACCTACAAAAATTTACTAATATACAAAAACAACCATGATGGTCAATCAGAGTAAGCAGGGACCTCTTCAACATCACCTGTAGGAAAAAGCTCTAAAAATGGTTTAAATCTCTGACTGTTAACCTTGAAAGGATTTCTACCATCTTGAGTCTCAATCTCAATAGCACCATGAGGAAAGATAGTGCGAACAACAAAAGGACCGGTCCACCGAGAGCGTAACTTCCCGGGGAATAGATGCAAACGAGTATCATACATAAGAACTTTTTGACCTGGAGAAAATGACTTTCTTAAAATATTTCCATCATGCACAAGTTTCATTTTGTTCTTATACTCCCTAGCACTATCATATGCATCTTTCCGAATCTCTTCCAACTCATTGAGCTGGATCTTCCAGTGAGCTCCTGCTTTGTCAAGTGAAAAATTAAACTGCTTTACAGCCCAATATGCTCTATGTTCTAACTCGACGGGCAGGTGACATGCCTTGCCAAAAACTAGACGATAGGGTGACATTCCAATGGGGGTCTTAAACGCGGTACGGTAATCCCATAAGGCATCAGTAAGCCTCAACGACCAGTCTTTCCGATTAGGATTAATTGTTTTCTCTAGAATACGTTTTATCCCCTTGTTGGAAACCTCTACTTGACCACTAGTCTGTGGGTGATATGGGTATCTACTTTGTGGGTAATACCATATTTCTTCATTAAAAGCTCTAACGATTGATTACAAAAGTGTGACCCTCCATCACTAATTATAGCTCCCGGTGTACCGAAACGTGCAAATATGTTATCATTCAAAAACTGGACCACAACATTGTGGTCGTTTGTTTTACACGCAACCGCCTCTACCCACTTAGATACGTAGTCTACAGCGACAAGGATGTAAAAATAACCAAAGGAATTAGGAAATGGACCCATAAAATCAATGCCCCACACATCAAAGACCTCAATAACTAAAATCGGGTTCAAAGGCATCATATTTCTACGGGAAATGGTTCCTAACTTCTGACAGCGCTCACAAGTAGCAGAATAACTGTGGGAGTCTTTAAACAATAACGGCCAACAGAATCCACACTGTAATATCTTAGCAGCAGTCTTCTTAGCACTAAAATGACCTCCACAAGCATGATCATGACAAAAGGAAATAATACTGGACTGGTCACTCTCAGGTATACATCTCCTAATAATCTGGTCAGGACAATACTTAAACAAATAATTCACTATATTTGCGAACCACAGTGTTAAGGCAGTTGACCAGTAACAAGATAATTCACTATATTTGCGAACCAAGTGTTAAGGCATTTGACCAGTAACAAGATAATTCACTATATTTGCGAACCAAGGTGATTGGGAAACAAGGAATATTTGTTCATCAGGAAAACTATCTCTCACAGGAGAAGAATCACCAAGGGACTCCACAACGAGTCTAGACAAGTGGTCTGCTACAACATTTTCTGCACCCTTTTTGTCTCTAATTTCTAGAGAGAATTCTTGTAGCAAAAGGATCCATCTAATCAATCTAGGTTTAGCATCCTTCTTAGACAGAAGGTACTTCAAAGCATCATGATCAGTAAAGATTATAACCTTAGAACCTAAGAGATAGGATCTAAACTTGTCTAAGGCAAAAACAATGGCTAATAGTTCCTTCTCTGTGGTGGTGTAGTTCAGTTGGGAAACATTCAGAGTTTTACTAGCATAGTAAATCACATGAATTAATTTGTTTTCTCGTTGACCTAATACGACACAATTAGCATAATCTGAAGCGTTACACATTATCTCAAAGGGTAGGTTCCAGTTAGGAGCCTGAACTATGGGGGCGGTAGTGAGTAAAGTCTTAAGCTTCTCGAAAGCCTCTAAACAAGCATCATCAAAGACAAACTTAACATCTTTTGCAAGCAAATTGCAAAGAGGTCTAGAAATCAAGCTAAAATCCTTAATGAATCGACGATAAAAGCCTGCATTCCCTAAGAATTACCTAACATCTCGTACAGTTTTGGGAACCTAAAAAGTCTTAATAAGGTCAACTTTGGTTTTGTCTACCTCTATACCCTTAGAAGATACAATATGCCCTAAAACAATTCCTGACCGAACCATGAAATAGCATTTTTCCCAATTAAGCACTAAATTTCTCTCCTTAGGCCTAGTCAACATTAATGTCAAATGATGCAAGCATTCATCAAAAGATGACCCAAATACCGAAAAATCATCCATAAAACCTCTAAAAACCGTTCTACCATGTCAAAAAATATGCTCATCATACAACGGTGAAAAGTAGCGGGTGCATTACACAACCCGAAAGGCATGCGTCTATACGCAAAGGTACCAAAGGGACAGGTACAAGTAGTTTTCTCTTGGTCTTCTGGGGCAATAACAATCTGATTATAACCAGAAAAACCATCTAGCAAGCAATAGTGGTTATGTCCAACTAATCTATCTAGCATTTGGTCGATGAAAGGAAGGGGAAAGTGATCCTTCCTTGTGACCTTGTTCAATTTTCTATAGTTAATACAAACACGCCACCCCGTGGTCACTCGGGTTGGGATTAATTCATTGTTATCATTCTGAACTACAGTGATACCTGATTCTTAGGGACAACCTGAACGGGGCTGACCCACTTAGTCTGAAATTGGGTAAATAATACACGCATCTAACAACTTAAGCACTTCAGTTCGAACTACTTATTTCATATTAGGGTTAAGTCGACGTTGCATCTCCCTAGACGGTTTTGTATCATCCTCTAAATGAATCTGATGCATACAAACAGTAGGACTTATTCCCTTAATGTCTTCTATGGTCCACCCTAAAGCTTCCTTATTATCTTGAAGCACGGTCATTATCTTACTTTCCTGGTTATTATCCAATTCGAATGCTACAATCACAGGCAAAGTCTCAGATGGGCCTAAATACACATATTTCAGAGTATGTGGTAGTTGTTTAAGGTCCAAATTAGGAGGCTCTTCTAAAGAAGGAATTAGGGTAGACTTAGAAATTGGTAGTTGTTCAAACTTAGGTTTCCATCCATTACTAGTGTCTAACAAAGGGGCTAAATCTAACAAAGCATTCACCTCATTAATTACACTACCATCATCAAAATCAAACACAAAGTGGGCTAGGCATTTCTCTAATGGATCTTCTAACAAAGTGTTCGGTAATGACTCCTGAACTAGTGTTCCTATCATGTTCACCTCTTCAGTGCACGTGTCATCTAGCTCATGTGGTTGCTTACTAATGTTGAAAATATTCAGCTCAATAGTCATATTACCAAAATATAAGTTCATAATACAATTTCGACAGTTAATGATCGCATTAGATGTAGCTAAAAACGGGCGACCTAATATCACAGGTATATGATTCTCTGGGTCAGGGAAAGGTTGGGTATCAAGGACAACAAAATCCACAGGATAAATAAACCTATCGACCTCAATAAGAACATCCTCTATGACACTACGAGGAATTTTCACAGACCTATCAGCAAACTGCAATTTCATCTGAGTAGGTTTCAAATCACCAAGTCCTAAATGCAGGTAGACATGGTACGGAAGTAAGTTCACACTGGCTCCTAAGTCAAGTAACGGTTTCTCGACACGGTATTTACCTATTGTGCAAGAAATGGTCGGGGACCCTGGGTCTTTTTACTTAGGGGTTACATTGTTCTGAATAATTGAACTCACATGACTATCTAAAAAGGCTTTTTTTTATACACTAATCTTTCGCTTTCGCGTACACATGTCCTTAAGGAACTTGGCATAAGTAGAAATCTGCCTAATTGCGTCTAATAATGGAAGGTTTATCGTGACTTGCTTAAAAACCTCCATTACGTCATTAAAGTTGGATTCCTTCTTAGTTGGTGCTAAGAGTTGTGGGAACGGGGCTCTGGGCACAAAATCCGGCTTATGAGGGGATACCTCAAGCTCTTTAGAGACTTCATCAGTCTCTTCAGCTACTGGATCAGAGGGGTGAACTACAATATGTTCACTTTCAGGCATAGTTATCTTGTTGTCTACGACTTTACCGTTACTAAGAGTTCTAATTGCATTCACATGACTCAGAGATTTCTCATCGGAAGATATTTCATGAACTCCTCTAGGATTGGGTTGGGGTTGACTAGGAAACCTACCTTTTTCTCTTTCTCTCAAAGACTCGGCGATCTGACCAACCTGGGTTTTCTAAATTAGAAATAGCCTGACTATTAGCCTGAACAATCTTTTGATTTTCTCGTAAACTCTGGTTGACAAACTGCTGGAAATCTTTAGTATTCTGAGTCAATGAGGCAACAGACTCAGCTAAACTCATTATCGTCTTATCAATCGGACTCTGAAATTGTGGTGGTCCAGCATAACCAAAACCTGGGGGGACCTTAGAATTACTAGACTGACCTTGACTCTGGCCATTAGACCAAGAAAGGTTAGAATGGTTTCTCCAACCAGGATTATAGGTTTCTTAATAAGGGTCGAACTTCTGATGATTATCAAACCTAGTGTTATTATAAAGAGCATGGGCTTGCTCTTCAACAGTCTGTCCTTCCCGAAATGGTTTGGGCTCAATACTACTAGATTGACTCAGTTCTAAAGCTTCTAACCTTTTCGATATAGCCTCTATTTTGGCATCCGATTCAGATCCTTCTACCATATTAACATTCCCTCTACTTAGAAGAATTATTCTCTGGGGATCCCTGCTATTTTCCCACTGTTGGGTTTTCTCGGCGATTTCATTCAAAAATGTCATCGCACCATCGACAGTTTTATTTTCAAACCCACATGTGCATAAAGACTCAACCATGGTTGTTGTCGAATAATCTAAACCCTCGTAGAGGATCTGAACTACCCTTAATTTTTCTAAACCATGATGAGCACATTGTGATAATAAGCCATTGAACCTTTCCAAATACCTATATAAATATTCTCCCTCTAATTGAGCAAATATGTAAATCTGATGTCTAATAGATGATATTTTGTGCCTAGGGAAAAACTTCTGGAAAAAGGCAGACGTGAGTTGTTCATAGGTCTCAATTGACTCAGAAGTAAAACTATATAGCCAAGACTTGGCTTTGTCTCTTAGTGAAAGAGGAAATAGTCTAAGTTTCAACGCTTCATCATCTAGGTCTTTAATCCTGATGGTACTACATATTTCCTCAAAATCCCTAACATGGAAATAGGGGTTTTCATTTTCTTTCCCTAAGAATATTGGGAGCATCAGTATGGTCCCAGGTTTCAATTCATAGTTTGCTTCAGTATTAGCTAACTTGATACATGATGGACGAGAAGTCCTAGTTTGGTTCAACAAATCTTTTAAAGTTGCCATCGTTGGCGCTATCATAGGACTAGAAGTAAATTCTTCACACAGTTTCAAGTTCTCAAAATTAAAATTTTCAAAAACAGGGCCCTCAAAAGAAGAGTCTCTGAGGTCCTCGTTTCTAGGGACAGAACTACTAGGTTTCTCACTAATCAAACAACCTAAAGTGTCTCTTTTCCAAGTCCGCTCAGTGATGACTTCAAGCGGTCTTGGCATACAAAAAAAAACTAAAAAATTAAATCTTAATTGGAAGGGAATTCTAACAATCACAAGCAAGGCTGACTCAACCAAATCAAACCTATTAAATCTAGCAAACAAAAAACATGATGGCTCCACTTAGATTGTTTCTAGACCAGCTTCCATTCTTTCAAAAGGAAAATAGTTACAATTTTAGCAAACCTCTTAGAACGATACGAATTAGATTAAGTCGAAGAGAAACAGGATAAGCTCTAAGGATCTTTGATAACCCTGTCTCTTTGGCACTTTTCCCTGGGTTACAAGGCGGCTCTAATCAACTTAAAATAATCTTCCTGAACTTCGAGTTAGGCTAACAAAGTAACCAATACAGTCCTTTTGAACGAGTTTCCTATAAGCTCGTTACCCTATCGGTCTCTTTCTAGTCAAAATTTTAAGGTTTAGGTTCGCGTTTGGTAATGTGTTCCTAAAGCGGCCAAGAAGGAAACGGTGATGAAATCCGAGTCCTTATCTTGTATGGCCAGTTCTTGCCCTTTACTAGAAAAATAAGTCCGTATTCAATTCCTTAACATATATGCATACGAAGGAATACAGTAAACCCACTTGCAGGGGATTCGTGGGTTGATCGAGTTTTACCTCTCGTACCAGACGGGGGATGAATCGGTTGTAGTCGACTGGGGCCACCGACTCCTGTGTCAGTGTGTGAACCCGAGGGGCCGAGACAATATCATAATTTTTGTCCTTCCCTGTAGCAGTTTATATTTAATAATATCCTTCCGTAGGGTTTAAAAGTAAATAAAGTGTCCAAATGTCCGAAAGAAAGTCCAAAAAGAAGTGTCCAAAATAAAAAAAATTACAAAAACAATTAAAATCCTAATACACTTTTCTAAAAAATAAAAACAAATAAAATCTAAAATAAAATAAAATCTAATTAAGAAAAATCTTCGTCTCTTTTTCGTTTTAAGCTTTAACTTTTAACTCCAAGTCTTTAGCTTTAATTCCAAGTCTTTGGCTTTTTGATCCAAAATCCAAAACCTGTAGCAAAAAGATAAATACCAAAAGAAACGTAAAATAGAACAAAGTAAAATAATAAAAATAAAAATAAAACCTAAAAATAAATCTAAAACTCTAAACCTAAAAACAAGTCCCCGGTAGCGGCGCCAAAAATTGATGTAGTTTTTAATAGTGGTAAAAAGGGTTTGATTCTCGGACTTGTGAAGATTTAATTTCAAGACCTAATTTTTAATAACAGAAAATAAAGAGAATTAAAACAATTTGATTTTAAAATGGATGAAGAAAAACTAGGGCTTAAGATTCCACCATTAACCAATACTTAAGTGATAACATCTAACAATTCTTATATTCAATTTAATCTAAATATGCCAAAGATAGGTTTTTGAAAGAATAATTGTTAATCAAGAGCATGAGACATCAAGAGTTTAAAAACCAAGTATGACCCATCAGAAGAAAACACAATTATTTGAGAAAAACCATTTTTTCAATTTTAATTCAAGCAATTAATAATAAAAGAATTGTAGAATAAATATAATTAAAATAGAAGTTACCTCAATTATTGGATGAACGGCTTCCTCCGTCTTCCCAGTGATGGTGATTAGCTCATTGTAATGGAAACACACTCAAAATAGACTTTCATTGCTCATAAGGTGCTTACAATGGTGCAAAAGGAGTAACACAGAAGAACAGAGACGCTTATAAGCGTTACATAGGAATGTTCTCTGCGTTACAGAAGAAGGAAAAGGGAACAGAAAAGAAAGACGACACCAGGCGATGTTGATATAAGACTGCTTCAGCAGCTGCGTCAGCGACAGTATCAGCGACAGTTCTTCAGCGCCTTATGTTCTTCCTCTTCTTCTTCGCAGCAGCAGGAACTATTTTTCTCGTGATTTTTCTCGGTTGCTCCGCTCCCTTTTCTTTGCTTCTCTTTGCTTTATATAGGATTAGTAAACCCTAGTAACTCATGTGAACCGATAAGGGCTCCAAAACAGAACCAAAATCAACTCTAAATCCAGGGAGGTTTTCTTTTCCGGATGCTAACTTGATTTTTCACCCATTTTTCCGGCGTGAAACTCTTGTAAATGATGTGTGCAGACCTAAGTTGATTTATTCTTCACATATCCAACTCGAACAACCCTTTAAATCCCTTGAAAATAGGACCCGTCACAAATCAGGATACTTTACGTGTGAAGCATGTGTTCCCGCCAAATCCGGATTTGAATTCAAAAGGGAGGGTGCCTTTAACAACTGTTTGGGTTCCTTTAGTAATTTGGTGGGTGCCTTTATCACTTTTTGAGCCGATTTTTCCAAAAATATTTATTTCTCGAAAATACCTACAAAGACATAAAAACACATAATAAGTACAAAATCGAACACTATCAAAATAGATAATCGAGCACAATTTAGACATAAAAATGTGTCTATCAATGAGCAATGACCTCCAAAAGGTTGGTGGTGGTCCTGACTACTATCAACACCATGAAGATAGTATGGATAATTCCTATTTTGAAATTCAGTCGGATAATCATTGTAATGGTCCACATAATACCAGTTCGACATTTTCTAAAAACTTCCTAATTATTTACAAAAATCTAAGAAAATAAATCCTAACAGGAAGAGGGTTCTAAACGTTCACAAATAAGGCCGGCTCAACCAAATCAAACCTATCGAATCTAGCAAACAAAAAGCATGATGGCTCCACTTAGATTTTTTCTAGACCAGCTTTTATTCTTTCAAAAGGAAACTAGTTACAGTTTTTTTTTTAGCAAACCTTTTAGAACGATCTGAATTAGATTAAGTCGAAAAGAAACAGGATAAGCTCTAAGGAGCTTTGATAACCCTGTCTCTTTGGCAACTTTTCCATGTATTACAAGGCAGCTCTAATCAACTTAAAATAATCTTCTTGAACTTTGAGTTAGGCTAACAAAGTTACCAATACAGTCATTTTGAACGAGTTTCCTATAAGCTCGTTACCCTATCGATCTCTTTCTAGTCAAAATATTAAGCTTAGGTTCGCGTTTGGTAACGTGTTCCTAACGCGGGCAAGAAGGAAACGGTGATGAAATCCGAGTCCTTATCTTATATGGCCAATTCTTGCCCTTTACTAGAAAAGTAAGACTAGGGCTGCACATCAGGTGGGTCGGGTCGGGTTTGGCCTCACCCGCACCCACCCGCTATTTTGACGGATAATTATTTTTTCACCCGCATTCAACCCGCCATAAAACGGGTCGGGTCGGGTCTGACCCGACATTACGGCGGGTCGGGTGCGGGTGACCTGCTGTCACCCGCCCAGACTAAAAATGTTCTGTTCCTGTCCTGTCCCTGTCCCTGTCCCAGTTCCTATCCTGTTTCTGTCATGTTCCTGTTCTGTTTTGTATCCTGTATTCCTATTATGTTCTTAATACTAACTCGAATTCGATACTACAAAAGAGTTACATGAACTCACATCACATACATTAAAACAGTCGCATACATATTGGTTAACTGCAACATGCACTAACATATAGTAGCTAATTAGGAAATGCAGTCATGCACTAACATTTAGTTTTTTTGATATGGAGATATTGAAGTTGCATTTGCAATCAGTGAATTGAGTAGATCCCTAACAGCTACTTTAGTATATATATATATAAGTAGCATTTCTTCCTAATATTAATAGTATATATAAATAAGTACATCCCTAACAACTACTTTAGTATGTCATCAACCACATAACTTGCCTGCAAGGAAGAAACTTGAGCAATCTTGTGGTATACAGAGTTGGTTTCCAACAATTAGTTTCTTTTCTCAGGCACACAAATATTTCACCAAAGTCATTGATTTCAGTCTACCTTACAGCAGACTCTACTCTACAAAGTCATTGATTTCAGTCAGACAAACTAATAGTAGTAATTGCTGATTGGATTTTACTGGGTAAGAGAGTCAGGTAGGTTTTCTTGGGTTTAGATGAAGCTAATGGTATATTTCCAATGCTTTGTCATTTGCTAGTCTTGTGATGCAGTGAAGTTTACTACTAGTATTAGTAAAAAAAAATTTGGAGCATTAGCTCAACTAACATTCCTATCTTTGGCAAAGCCCCAAAATGATTTTCAGGCATAGGTGGTGTAATATACTATGGACATAAGTTTGGCTAACTATATTTATTTCCTAGCTCCAAGACGCAATTTAATAAGTCTCAACCAACCAATGTAGGTGGTGTTATTCAATTGAAACATGACATCAAGATACAATATTTTGAAATATGATGGTGAATTCTTATGTAATGAGATGAGCATTAACGTTAATTAACTGAATTTTATTTTGTGCAATTTAAAGAACATACAACAACACTTAAGATAATGATAAGAGACAATACATGTCTGACCCTAGGTTAAACTAATACTTGCAGAGAGAACACTAATAATAATAATAATAATAATAATAGTAACTACTAACAAATACCACAAGTCTGACCCAAACAACAGAGGTACCAAATAAGAATTCAACCTCTAGCTAGTTTCGACTAGTACATCATGAATAGAAAAACTTTTACCATCTTTTGAAAACTCAATATCAATAGCTTGATTTCCTTGCATCTTAGTATGAACCTCAAACCTAGCAAGTCTATTATCTCCTATCAACAGACCAAGATCTTCACTCCTAACCAAGATATACTCATCATTCTCCCCAAGATAATAAAACACCAACTCCTCCAGTGGAAAACCCTCAAGATGTTCCACCAAACACAATCAGATGATTCAGATCCTATGAATACTGGAATTTAGTCAATGAAGCATCAACATCATCAATTTAATACACTAATGAAAAATCCCCAAATTTTAACTTGAAGAACCCTAGTTCTAAAATTGATTTAGAAACACTAAATCAAAACTAGTAAAACCCTATCACAGATTTAGAAACATCCAAAACTAATAAAACCCAATTTTCAATTGCTACTAAATCATGTAAATATGTAATAAACACATTAATTTCAATTAGGGCAAAAACTTACCTGTAAGAGATCGAACTGATGTCTGAATCTCTGATGGTGTTGAACTGTTGATGAACTGATGAAGTGATGATGCAGGGAACTTGGGTTCAAGGTGGTGGTGGTGGTGGTATGCTCTACTCCTCTGTAGAAGAAGAATGGAACCAGAGACTCAGAGTACAGAGAAGAAAAAAAAGAACTGAAGCTGAAGAATTGGTTTGTTCGGTTACTTCTGTTTTGTTAAAATTTATTGGCGGGTTGGCGGGTCGGGTCGGGTGAGAGGAGCCATCACCCGCACTCGACCCGCCAGAAATCGGGTTTATGAAAAATCACCCGCACCCAACCCGTTCAACGGCGGGCCGGGTACGGGTCGGGTTATTTTGGGCGGGTGCGGGTCGGGTTGGCGGGTAGGGTCGGTTTTGTTCAGCCCTAAGTAAGACTGTATTCAATTCCTCAACATATTTGCATACGAAGGAATACAGTAAACCCACTTGCAGGGATTCGTGGGTTGATTGAGTTTTACCTCCCGTACCAGACGGGGGATGAATCGGTTGTAGTCGACTCGGGCCACCGACTCCTGTGTCAGTGTACGGACCCGAGGGGCCGAGACAATATCGTAATTGTCGTCCTTCCAAGTTGCAGTTTATATTTAAATTACCCTTCCGTAGGATTTAAAAATAATAATAATAATGTCCAAAGTCCCAAAATAAAGTCAAAAAGTGTCCAAAAATAAAAGAAAAAATTACAGGAATAATCAAAGATTCCCTAATACAATTTTCTAAAAAGAGAAATAAATAAAATCTGATTAAAAATAAAATTCTTTGTCTTCTTTTACGTTCTTTTTGCTTTAACTTTAACTCCAAGTCTTTAATCACCAAAGTCTTTGGCTGAATTTCCTTTCAATCCAAAATCCAAAGAAACGTAAAATAGAACAAAGTAAAAACAATACTAAGAAAAAAGAAAAAAAAACCTAAAAACCTAAAAACCTAAAAATAAATCTAAAACTCTAAACCTAAGGACAAGTCCCCTGCAGCGGCGCCAAAATTTGATGTAATTTTTAAATAGTGGTAAAATGTTCGATACTCAGACTTGTAAAAATTCGTATTTTAAACCTAATTTTTAATAACTAAAAATAAAACATATTAATCTTTCCGGGATCAAATTCAAGCTGAGTTTTGGATCTTTTTCCTTTGAAAAAGTGTCAGTTACAGCTGGGGAGCCCATTTCAACTGCTTCAAAGGGGGTTCGATTACCTCCTATTTCTCCTCCTAAGCTGCAAGTAAATTGAAACAAATTTTCACCTGTGAACAACGCAGGAGATGAGGCTTGGATGAATCCCCCCGCATCCAAGGCTGTGATGCATTTGGATTCAATTACTATAGCTTCTTTCGGTGAGGCAGTGGCAGACACAAATGTGCGTACTAGATCTTTAATATGTCCACTCTTCCTCAGGCTTCCGCTATCATGACTGATGCGCGAGTATCTCTGCATCTGCGCATCCTTGCGCAAATCCTAGTACTCATGATGAGACTGTTCCTCTCATGGCTCAAAATCAAGTTGTTGTGTCTACTTTTTTTGATAAGGGCAAAGCTCCTGCTAGCCATCTGAACTTTGATGTTCATGCTTTTAATGACTCAATCTTGGAGTGGGTTCTAAATGAAGCCAATTTACCTTTTCTTGGCTCTCATTACAAGGAAAGAATTTGTTGCTGATGCTGCTTACTAACAACAGCTTACGAATTTTACAAAAACTCAGGAGTTGTATTTTAACCAATCCCGTTATGTTGTTTCTAACTTTTATGCTCAAGTTCCTGATACGCAGGTGAAAATCATGGAGTCCTGTATTTATGGTCATGCCAATTTCTTTCCCCAGTTTACACATTTTTTGGTATGAGCATCCTCAATTTTACCTTTGTTCTATTTTCATTTCTTCGTAATTTTAATGATCGACTTTGTTCATCTTTTCAGATGGCGCAACAACAAGAGTATTGTTATCGTTTGTTCAAGTTATATCGTGTGAAAGCTGGAAAGTATGCTACTCTTCTTGAGCAAGCCCAGATTGACCATAACTTAGTGAATATCCATTTGGATTGAATGAAGAAGAAGGTTGCAAATCAGGGTGTAGCTGGTGATCTTGAAGATGTTATGCGTTAACTGAACGAGAGTAAGAAAGGCTTTGGTTAGCGCTGAGGCGGCTCGTGACGCTGCTTTATGTGAGCGTGACCAAGCAGAGCAAGTGCGCTTAGCTGCGGTTGCTGCACGTAAGGAAGATGATTCTGCTTACGCAACTGAACTCTCTAAGGTTTCAAGTCCGTTGAGTCTTTTACCCCTTTTTTCACAGTATTTCAACCCAATCTCCTTTGATTCTGAGTTTCTTCTTAATCCTAGGAACCGTTGATTGTGAGGAGATATTAAATCTCCATAGAGATAACTTTTTCCTTAAGTGAGATGTCTGGCAGTCTCAAAAGGATAATAAGAACCTTCCCATTGAGTTAAACCAGGCCACTGCCAAAGCGGATCTGTTAGCCTTGCAAGTCCGTGAAATTGCGTATGAAAGGAATGATTTTCGTAACAAGTGGATACACTTATGCCAAGATCACGCATTCATTGTTAACTCGAAGGATGACACTATTGCCAATAAAAAGAGTGTCATCACTGACTATGAGAAGCGCTTAGCATGTGCTCCTACCTTGTCTGTGCTTCGTTTGGATTTGAATAAATCGAAGTCTGCGCTTAACAAGGTACTGAAGAGAAGACGCAACTACAAATGGATATTATCAACCTTAGGAATGAGTTTTCCCATACCCGCAAGGGCTTGGATGATGCTATAGGCGATATTGCCTCTAAGAAGTCATCTTATGCTACTCTTAGTCGTAAAATGGAGGTTCTTGAAGAAGACTTCCGTTTCTTATCTTCCGAAAACATTTCTCTTTGCTTAGATAAAAGTGAACTTGAGCTTGACTATGGTTCTTTATCTGAGAATTTTAGTCGTGTTGATGCTGAGTGAGAAAAATTATCTCATTCCTTCGAGAAATCCCTTTCTTATGCAGGAGGTAGCTATTTTTGCTTACTATTTCTTCTTCTCAGTGCCTGTTTATTGTTTAATCCTTGATGTATGTTTACGCAGAACTTGAAGATCGTATCCAAGGACTGAATGGGAGGATTAACAATATGGAGACTGGAGCTGCTGGACTTAAGACAGAGGCCAAGAAGAAAAGTGATCTATCTACTCGTAATTTGCATTTAGCTGAGACTCATGACACCCGCGTCAAGGAATTTGAGTCTAAGAACCATCTGCTGAGCCAAGAACTTGTTGAGCTATGCAAGTCTGCATCTTCCACCTTGGCTACTCGTGAGGCGGAGATGAAGAGTTTTTATCAAGCTTCCATGGTGGAGCAAGTTAATGATGTCTTTCGATATGTTGAAAGCCGAGTCCCTAACCTCAAGCTTCATGTTGTTACTGCAGAAGATTAGTCTGGATTCGCTACTTTTTTGTTGCTCGAGAAGATTAGCATACAAAGGGAACATATTGTGAATAACTTTGTTAAGTTATACTTTTTCCTTTTTAAACAGTTGATGTTTTCTTGGGGTTACTTTTAGTTTTCCATTCCTTTTTTTTTATCTCTTGCATGGTTGCGAGAGTTTGGTTTCATTTATTTTTATTTTTATGTGTAACCCCGAACGAATGGAATGGAATTTTAATTCTTTTCTTAAATTTCGTGTTCATGTTTGAATTATTCTTATGTTTAAGATGCATGAGTCTGGCTGGACTCGACCACTGTCACATGACATTTCCTTATTCTTACAAAGAATAACGATCCCAATTATGGAAGCATTACTCACGGGAGTATATGCCTCCTAGTGGGCAGCAATCAAGTTGTTTACTTTGATACGAGCGCTTTTGCGCTTCCGCGTGAGTCTTCCTTGGCCCAAGTAAGGTTATTATTTTACTTTTTGTAGTAGTCAAAGCGGTACATGCTTGCATGCGTGTCTTATATCTATTTTTAAGTACAAAATTCTGAGCCTTTTAATTTTTAGCAAAAGTAATTTATTCATTAACAACGTTTCCTCTAGGGATAGAAAAAGTGCGCATCTGGCCTTTTTTCTCCTATGGTTTATATTACTTTTTTATCCCCTTTCACGGATGATATTTCTTAAGGAATTGTGCATTCCAAGGGTATTACAAAATCTCTCCCTTCATATTTTTTAGGTAGTATGAACCTTTCCCCGCGACGCTCTGAATGGTGTAGGGACCATCCCAAGCTGGGCCTAGTTTTCCCCATGCCTTCACCTTTTGATACTTTAGGATTGTGCGTAGCACATACTCTCCACTACGAAGTTATGCTCGTGGACTCTGTTGATGTACTCTTTTGCTAATATGCGCTGGTAATTAACCATCTTTTCTGCAACTTCTCTGCGCTCCTCAAGATCATCAAGTTTGGATAGGATCAAATCCAATGTTAGGTTCTCTCCCCACGCTTTTGTCTTTGTCGTTGGGATGATGATTTCCGTTGGGATGACCGCCTTTGTTCCGTATGTTAATAGGAAAAGTGATTCTCCCGTAGACTCTCTTTTTATGGTGTGATACGCCTAGAACACATTGTGCAATTTCTCACACCAGCTACCCTTGTATTCGTCCAAAGTCTTCTTTAGATTGAGTGTTATTGTTTTGTTAGCTACTTCGGCTTGTCTGTTACTCTGAGGGTAAATGGGCGTTGACTTGTTCTTTTGGATGTTGAAGGATTTGAACAACAGATAGATGTTCTTCCCTTGAAACTTTCCCATTGTATAAGACTATGGTTGCTGGTATGCCAAATCCACATATGATATTTTCAAATGGAAACTTGAAAACATCTTTATCTCTGATATTGGGCAACGCAACTTCCTCTACTCATTTGGTGAAGTAATCCATTGCAACGATGAGGTATTTTCTTTTCTGAGTTCCTTCCACCAATGGGCCTACTATCTCCACATCCCATTTTACGAATGTCCATGGAATTAGAACTGAATTCAGAGCTGTTGTTGGTGTTTTAACCTTTTTTTCGAATCTTTAACACTCCTCACATCTTCTTGCCATATTTAGAGCATCCTGGTTCATGAATGGTCAATAATAGCCTTGCATCTTGGCTTCATGCGCTAATGAGCGCATCCCACTATGATTTCTGACATATCCATAGTGAATGTCCGTTAAGATTTTTAGCCCCTCTGCTCTTGACAAGCAGCGTAGCAAGGGACCCAAGAATGGCATTCGGTATAGGTTTCCCTTTCTGCGTTGGTAGTTAATAGACCTCACCTGAATCTTCTTTGCTTGTTTGATATTAGAAGGTAAAGTCTCATCTTTTAGGTATTGGTGAATTGGAATTCTTCAATCCTCCTCAGCTTCATTTCCCGACTTATTCCACTACGATCTTTGTAGCCAAGACTTCCACTTGATTTGTTGATGGCTCGTAGATAGCCCTAAGGGGATTGCCTGCGCATTCCTGTCCTTTAGCATTGACGCAAGGTAGGGTAAAACATCTGCATGCCTGGTTTCTTTGCGGTTGAGGTGCCTAAACTTTATGTTACGTATTTGGAATGACTAATGGTATATCGTTTTAAGGTACGTTATTAAAGTTTCATCTATAACCTGATATTTCTGATCTATCTGGCGCACAATCAGTTGTGAATAACTGCTGAGTCACACATATGTTAGGCCAAGCTCAATACTTAGTCGCAAGGCTTGTATTAATGCCTCATACTCTGTGATATTATTTGTTGTTTCTAACCTGTAAGCATGGATTATGTGATCTCCTGTTGGAGCAGTAAGAACTATTCCAATTCCGGATACTTCATTGTTAGAAGAACCATCCACAAATATTTCCCACCTTCGTGAATTTACCTTATCCAGGATGTCTTCTAGTATTGCTCTTTCTACTCTAGTCCCGGTATATCCGCTATGCTAGCATCATCTGCTAAAGGAAAGTTTGCTAGAAAGTCCATTAAGACTTGGGACTTCTCATCTGTTCTTGGCTCAAAAATGATCTGGAATTGCTTTATTTGTGTATTCCACTTAGCCACCCTTCCTAACCTTTCATATCTCTCAAGGAACAGTACTACTACATGAATGGGCTAAGAAATAGGTACGCAACTTTTGCGTAGCCCAAACAAGTGCTAGAATGAGCTGCTTCATTTTGATGTAATTTTGCTCAGCTGAGCTAAGCGTTTTGCTGATGTAGTAGACTGGTTTTTCTACCTTGATGTTTGTTCTTACCAAGACATCACTTATAGCGTTGTCGGTTGCGGATAAGTAGATGGTTAGAACTTCTAAACGTTCCGGCTTTTGCAGTATTGGAATTGATACCAAATATTCCTTTATCTTTTTGAATACGTGTTCGCATTTCTCTGTCCAATAGAATCTGCTTCCCTTTTTAAGCGTGTCAAAAATTGTTTTGCATCTATCTGATGATCTCAAGATGAATCTGCTCAGCGCAGTTAATCTTCCATTCAGTTGTTGTACTCCTTTGATATTTTTTGGTGAAGGCATCCGTGATGGCTTTTATCTTTATTGGATCTACTTTTATTCTCCTCTCAGTTACCAAATATCCTAAAAACTTACCTGATATTACTCCTAACATGCACTTTTCAGGGTTGACCTTTATTTGATACTTGTGCATCGCATCAAAAATTTCTCGTAAGTCTGATAAATGATTGCTAGCGTCTTTGGTTTTGACTAGCATATCATCTACGTAGACTTCCAAGGAATATCCAATCCAAGACTTGAAGATTTTGTTGACTAATCTTTGGTATGTTGCCCCCGCATTCTTTAGTCCAAAAAGAATTCTGGTGTAGCAGTAGAGGTCGCGCGGAGTAAAGAATGCAGTGTGCTCTTGATCCTCTTTTGCTAGCAATATGGCTTTATCCTGAGCATCCATCCATGAATGACAGAGCTTCGTATCCTGAGGTTGCATCTACCAGTTGATCGATATTTGGTAGCGGATAGCTGTCCTTTGGATATGCTTTGTTGAGATTAATGAAATCAATGCAAATGCGGAATCCCCTATTCTTTTTTAGTATAATAACCATATTGGAGATCCAAGTTAGGTAATGCGCTTCTCTAATGAAGCCTGCATCCACCAGCTTCTGCAACTTTTTTTCTATTGCGTCGTAATATATTGGCATTATTTTTCTGATGGATGCTTAAAGGGTTTCGTATCTGGAATGATTTTCAAGTGATGGCATATGATCTTAGGACCAATGCCTGGCATGTCTTTTAGCTTCCACGCGAATACGTCTATGTATTCTCTTAGCAGCGCAAGCAGTGCCTCCTCCCTTTTTTTCTCCAACAAGGTTCCTACTTTAATCAGCTTTGGCTCCTCTTCCGTTCCGATGTTAATTTCTTTGGTAGGTTCTACTATGGAGAAGGTAGCATTGGGTGCTTCGATGAGAATGACTTTCTGTAATTGCTATTTGGTATGTTCGGTATTCTCTAGCTCCGAGGATTTCTCCTTTGTGGTAGCAGAGTTGGATTTATCTGTGGGATTGGTGTCGTAGGTCAGAGAAGCTGTATTGACCAAATAATATTGGAATTCTTGCTCTTTTTCTTTTGCCTTGCGCTCCCTTCTTCGTTCACGCTCAGCTTTGGCCTTTTCCTCGTTTTAGCCTTATCATCACGGCGTTGCAACGTCTAGCCTCAGGATGGTCTCTTTTGATTTCCATCTCACCATTGGGTCCTGAGAAGCACAGGCATTGGTGATATGTTGATGTTGTTCCTCGCAGCTTATGAACCCATAATCTTCATATGATTATATTATAAGGGGAGGGTGCATCCACAAACGAGAATCTTGTGTTGATCTTTTGCGGCCCTGCATTGACTTGAAGGAGAATTTCCCTTTTGGGGTAGAGCTAGAGATATTAAACCCATACAATGTATATGGAGATGGAAATATTTGTTCGTCGAGCAATCCCATTTTATTAAATGGCTCATAAAAGAGGATGTTGAGGGATCTTCCGCTGTCAATCAATATCTTTGTAACATTCCATTCGTGGATGGGCAATGTTAACACCAATGGATCGTTGTGAATTTCAATCTCTTGGTCCATGTCCTTTGATGAGAAGGTGAGTGGCGTATTCATCCAAGTCTCCCAATCAGTGAGCAACCCCCCTTCCGCTACTTTGAAGATTTCTTGTTGCTCTATTCTCTTGCGGGTACGCTCCAGAATGATTTCATTCTCAGTCTCCGTTGTTGGGGATTCTGAGCATGTGATCATGTGAATGCATTTTGCATTCTCTAGGAGTTGAATGTGGTTAACATTTCTTGTTGGCGCTGTGACTTCTGTTAAGTCCATGAACTCCTGCAGATATCATGTGTTTATGAGGTCTTGAAATGTGTGTCTGATATGTTTGCAGTCTTCCATGGAATTCCCCATGTATGCGTGATATTCATAATAATCTTGTGATCCTTCGTTGAGTCAGGTCGCTTTTCGTTGGTGTTGGGATACATGAAGTTTGACAAATATCCCGCTGCTCTTAGGATCTGAGTAGCGCTAGTATTTAGCTTTCTAAATACTTGATCCCTAAAAGACTCCCTCTTTGCGCTACAATCATTTCCTTTTCCGCTCCTGAACTTCATAAGTTTATCTTGGTAGTTGAACCTCGAAAAGGTTTCGCTGCTCTTTTCACACTCGAGCCTTCTACTGGCTCAGCAAATAGTGTCCTATGTGGTTGTGTTAATCCTTATTGGAAGGAGCGTGGATCATCTTTTTGGAGTGAGATATATTTGTCATGGATAATGCGTAAATCTCCCAGCGTAAATGGTAAATTTGCATGTAGTTCTATGAAGATGGGTAAAGTTCTCACCAAACCATATTTGTAGCAATTAATTGCTATCTCGGGACTACATTTTCCGATAGCTTGGAAGATTTTCTGCCACCCATCTGTGTATTCCCTTAAGGTCTTTCTCGGGCCTATTTCCAAAGCAAACATTATGTCGATCCCTACCTGCGCAGCTCGATTGTACATGTATGTTTCCAGGAACAACTTTGATAGTTGATCGAATGAATCAATAGAGTTCAAACCAGGTGAGTGCGTTATCCTCCAGGCTTAAAGGAAGAACCTGCACATGACTACGTCGTCATACTCCCCATCCGCAAGTACTTTAGAATAGTACTTTAGTTGCGCTGCGCCTTCCGCAGTCCCATCAAAGCAGTTAAATGGTGGGAGAGGATACTTAGACGGGACAGGTGTACTGACCAGGGTGTGTGAGAGTAGAGTAGTACGTGCTTCATGGAATATTTCTTTCAATCTCCCCCCATTCTTCTTTGTTTTCAGAGTTGCGAGATCTTCTACCATCTTGAGCATTTGCTCAAATATGTCGTTGAGATGCTGAGATGATATTTGAGTTTGAGTTCCTGCGCTAGAGATAGTTATATCCCTATAGGGATTATAGATATAATCTGATCTGGATGCGCTCGGTACTTGTTGGTGCGGGTTTGCATGGTGGACTACCATTCTCCTTTTCGGGATCTGGTTTACTCTCTCCAAAAGAGTACGTTGCCTGGATATCTCAGCGCAGGGTCTCCCATTCCTTATATTCCCTGCAATGTTTCTACTCTTTCGTGTATTCCCAAAGCGGATACTTCTTCTCCATTTGCGAGAAGGTTTTTTAGCTCCTGATTTTCCATGGTCAGCGTAAGAATTCTATCTGTTTGTTCTTTGTTTGTTCTAGATAGCGCAGCCAACTGAGCTCTGAATAACACAATCTCACCGGACCTATCATGACCATTGGTTTGATTATTGATAGGTACGCCATTTTATGTTTGTGGCATAGTCACCACGGAAACGGTAATCAACTGAGGACCTAAGTCCCTACACGTGGTTCAACCCTACTTGTCGAAGGTAAGTTCGGATTGAGTCTTGCCTGGTGAGTGAATCCTGGTGGATGCGTGAGTTGATTCTGCTCCATTCCCTCAGTTGGTGTGGTTGTTCATTTTCCATGTGCACGATCATTGTTTCGGCTGTCTTCAGTATCAATTGCTATATTTTCATAACCGCATGAGACGATTATCATATCCTGGTTCACAGTTGTCTGACTTCTTGTCTATACCTTACTTTCTCTTTGATTCAACGCCGGGCTTGATTTCACCATCTTAGCTTGGACCTGTTTTCTTAAAGAGAAAAATGATTATCGCAATATTTGTTAACATAACAACTTAAAAAATTTACCAGCTATTCCACGTAGAGGAGATAACTTGTACTTGATTGAAGTAACAGATCGAGTACACGAAGGCGAAGAATCGTAGTGTATACGTTTTATATCAGTAATTTTCCTGATCTACTATTCCAGATCTACTAAGACAAGTTTAAACTCAACAAACCAAGAGTAAAAGGATGCAACGTCTACTATAGAGTAGTGCTTAATCCTTCCCTTTCTTAGATCTTGAAAAAATATGAAATCTTTCTCGAAAATAAAAACGAGTGGAGAGCTTAAAATACTGAAAATAATTAAACACAAAGACACAGGTCCCTGTTTCTAACGCCAAACTGTAACTACTATTTTTTCCTGCAATTTATGTAGAGAACAAATATAACAACTATTCAACGTGAGTCGTGCAGTTGCAATAATTATGAGTAAAGTATTGAAATACGTTAAGGAGGATGCTTTACTCAGATAATTTCAATGAGAAAGCATACCACAGTAATATAAATAAAAGCGATGTAAGTAAAACAAACAGTTAAGTTAATCACTTTTCACAAGAGGTTTTACATGGTTCATCTATGCGTACATCCACAGGGTAATGAGTTTAATAGTTTATTAAGTGTCTTTTGTGAGATTATAAGTGAGAATAGAAAGGTTATCATTACAAGGATTTGACTGAGCTTAAGAATTTCTTCTCTCTTGGCTCTAGAAAAATGTTCGATCCCTTCTATTGAGATCAAGTCTGGTATTTATAAATTTTCTCCTTGCCAGTTATATTTAGTTACATAGTTGACTGATGAGTCCCTTTCTTGTGTCCGTTGCGATCCCACTAAGGATCCTGATCCACTGAGAAGACTCCACTTGTCTCTGCGTCCCTGACTCAGCATTTAATGCTGAGTGGAATCCAGCTACGCGCCTGAAATATCTAACAATGCTACGCATAGGTGACGTCATAAGATATATTGCGGATCTTCCACGTCTCTTCCTCGAGTTACGATAAAGTGAATCAGGCGATGATCCAGTGTGTCTCGTTGATTCCATACTTCTTGTATGTAACATAATTCTAGAATAGATCTGAGCTCCAAATGGTGTCATGTGTCAATCAGAATATTTGTATTCAGTCGACTTAAATGACTGCAAACCCCTAATTCCAAGCATTATAGTTAAGCACTTTTCTGGAAGAATCTAACCGTTATAATTTGCTCAATTTTTAATATGACATGGTATATGATATATTTAACATACTGTACAAATTTAGTAAGGATCAGACTATATTAGGTACCTCAAACATTTGTTGGTGATGACTCTGTCCATAAAATTACACTTCAGAACAGTATTGCTGAATGATTTATTCCATAATATCCAACCGATAGATTTATCTAAAACTTTTACACGTTGTATATTATGTCTCTGTGAGTCTCCAGTAAAATTTTTATAGACATCGGACCATTGTAGGTACCTCTAAACCTCTTGTGATGATGAATGAGTCTGCTGAATTGCATCTGATGATAGCAGGGACGGAGCCAGTAAGGGCCCCAGTGGGGATCCCGGTCCCCTAAGTTTTGTAAGCCAGGTTAAAAATGTATGGTTATTTTGTAATATTAGAGAGGACAAAATTATAACTTTTCCAGAATAAAATATCCTAGTAAGCTAATCTTAACGTGTGTTTACTTTTAACTCTTCCAATTAGTGCCGCAACTGGTAAAATATTCATCTATCACTTTCTCTTGCATAGTTACATTATCTTTCCTTTAATACTTCATTCGCTTCTTTCTTTTCTTTTCATTCGAATCCACTGTTCCAAAAATTGAAAGAAATAACAATTCTTTATGACATGAATCGAACTGTTGCAGTCTGTTCCTCTACTTATATTAGTACAAGTACTTCATTTCATGATTTCTATCGATCACAGATTCACAATCATTTTATATATAAATTAATTGCTCTTTTCAAACTTCAAATGGAAATAAGATATCTTGGTTAACAACTTGATAAGTACATAAATTAAGGGGTTTTTAAGAATATGTCCCAAATTATATACCTCAGTTGAGTATATGTCATGTAACGATTGAAATCAAAGGATATGTCTCAGCCATCCATTTTAACCGTTAAATCATCAAAAATGCACATGTGTGAGGCCGCATATACCAATTTCGGACAATAATACCCCTGTCATTTAAAATTGATTCCCACAGGTCCCAAATTTGTAGATTATCGACACGTGTCAACTACGATCCGACGGTCAAAAAAAATTCGAAATTTTGAAAGTGAAAGAAACCCTAATATTCTCGAAATGACCTTATTACCCCTTTAGTTTTAAAAAAATGACAAAAAATACTTTTGACTGTTATGTTAGTGGTATGAAGTTGAACCTGTTTCAAGTCTGAAATTGAACCTGTTGCAAGTCTGAAATTGCAAATAATCACATTTTAAAACAAACTAAGTACTAGTATTGTCTGAAATTGAAAGTTAAACAAAGAAAATCCCCACAAACGTAACCATCCATGTGTTTCATAACATTCAAAATACATTAAACTCACAAATCAAAATGAACTTTAGGCTTCATTTGTCTTTTTGAGCCTGCATCATAGTTAAAAGTGTTAATAATCTGCTTGACATGGCCTGCTCTTTTGTTGATATTACTAATGGACATAGTCAAACCAGCTCATTTGCTTGACAGGGCCAGCTCCTTAGTTTGGCATGTTTCCCTTTTGGCTTAGTAGTTGTGGATGAAGAAGTAGCCGCAGTGGTATTCTTAGGAGCTTTAGATGATGAAGTTGCAGATGCACTTCCCCTACTCTTCCGGATCCTGGTGCCTTTGTTTTTCTTCTTTGGAGTTGAAGTTGTGGTAGCAAAAGAACTTCCATTCACCTCACACTCTACTCTGGCTTTCTTCTTCTTGGGGTTGGATCCAACTTCTCCACCCTTACATGTTCTGTTGTTGTGATTAGATCCACCACGTGTGTCGCACTTTCTACCTTTTTCTTTCTTCTCCGAGTTCATATCTGACCAAGACCTCTTCCTGTTGACACAAGGCCTACCAGGTTCTCTAAGCAATGGTGGTTGAGTAATCTTTATTCCTTCAACCTGTATAAGAGAAAACAGAAAAAAAGATCTTAAAGTGTAGAAGACAAGGTTGGTATCTTTTTATCTATAGATCTTAAAGTAAACAGAGAAAAGAAAAGCTGAAAAGGACAAAAAAGATAACAATATTAAATGAAAAGATTCCAAAAGCAATAAAAAGTAACCTCATGCCACTCATCCATGTTCCCTAGTGGTGTAATTGCCCAAGAGTATGTGGTCTTATAAAAATCCACCATATAATACTTGCTACAGTACCTACAACAACCCACCAACCAAATGACATTCAACAAAAAAACACAACTATTATTTAAAAAAAATCTTAACAGATTGCTTACTTAGTCCAATCTGGTCTAATGGTGACCAACACACACACGGCATGCTGACACGGGAAGTCCCTCAGCTGCCATTGGACACAACTGCAAGTCTTTTCAACTATGTCAATTGTAAATACTTTCATAGTAGTCATGTTAGTAACCTCATACAGTTTTAAAACTCTTGATGGACCAGTTCTAAATTGACCTATATTTTCAATCATTCTCTGAATTAGTTTAACTGCAGCAGGTACTAGTTCACCACTATTCCAATTGGCAGCTGTTGTACTTCTTTTGGCAAATAATCCCATAATCATCTGGATGTACATGGTGAGCAACTTACAGACTGGTTTATCCCTAATCTTGCTACACATAGAATTAAAAGACTCGAAAAAGTTGTTGTTGATGTGCTCAAAAGCACAATCATATGGGAAATGAGATCTTGCCCGACATGATGGTTCTTCATCCATTAGATACTTCCATGCAGCTTCATCAACCTCCTTTAATGCATCCATATGTTGCTGTCATTTAGCAATTCACATATATTCACATATGTTAGCATTTCACATATGTTCACATATATTCACATATACTTAACAGTTGTTAGCAATTCACATAGGCTCAACAGCTATAATCCAAACAGTTGTTGCTGTTATAATGCATTCACATATATTCAACAGTAAAGAATAAAAACATCAAACCCTAAAATCAAATTTACATAAACCAAAAATTGTGATTAAACAAAAATTAAACACCATAGAAAGTGATATAACAATTGAATAACAATAATACATGTCATTTCATCAACAAATTTCATGTTTCAAAAAAAATCCCCAAATCAGCAAACTCTAATTTCAATTTCAAATAAACCCTAAATTTATAGTTGCATGTAAACGAAAATTGAACACAATAGATGTGAGATACACACAAAAAAAGAAACGGGTCTGATGAATCTACTTGTTTCCAGTCACCATTGATGTTGATTTCTTCTTTCTCTCTGTCTCCCAAAAAAGAACTTGTAACAGTTGCGGTTTCTTCTTGTAAAGCTTGATTTCACGACCTTCACACCATCATCTTTGTCTCTCAATCTCTCCCTTTCTCTCTGTCTCTCGATCTCTCCCTTTCTCTTTCTTTTCCTTGTCTGTCGAGTTCTCTTCTTTGAGAAGATAGACACTACATGCACGTGCCATCTACCCGTGCCATATGAAGCTGTAATCTCTCAAAACGTGTCCACACTCTTCTAATCGGACCGTAGGATCTATCTAAGGGTAGAAGTGGAAAAGAGAGCACATGTGTAAACCCACACATGCGGACATTATCCATTTAACAGTTGAAATGGATGGCTGGAATATATTCCTTAATTACATCCGTTAGTGGACAAATCCTCAAATATATGGGTAAATACTGGGACATATTTCCAATTTTCCCATAAATTAATTAATTGACAATGTGCCAGTTTGATCTATTTTAGAAATGTAAAATTGTATGAGTACGTGTTAGCAATTCGATAACAAACTTAAAACCTTGTATGTTGGCTGTGGTTTACTGTAGTTAGCAATTTGAAACAATTGGCAGTTTGATGGTTCTCTTGGTATGTTGCTAACTTTGTATTACTCAAGTTATGGTTATGTGATCATTACATTGGTTTCATTTCCAATTAAGTTCCAATTACAGTATAAGCTTAAACAGTTAGCGATTTGATCATAAAAGCTTTCTTGTAATACCACCATCGCTTTCAAAAGACCCACTAAAGTTGATCAACATGTATCATCTTCGCAAGTAAATAGCATGAGACGTTTGTATGTGTATGAACGGAAAAAAACATTTGTATTTTGGGTTCTTTCGACTAGGCTACATCTGATTATCTCATCGGAAACTTACTTTTACTTGTAATTTATAAGTTTGTTTTGGTTTGTATGAATTCCCCATTTTCAAAGAAAGAAAAATCATGTTATATCAATTTTTCTCTGATAATGTATTAGTCATTACGAAGTTTTTAGCACAAAAAAAAATTTATCCCCCCAAGTAAAATTCCTAGCTCCGTCCCTGGATGATAGTTTTGCTGAATACTTCATACCGTATTATCCAGCCTTTAGATTTTTCTAAAATTTTAATATATGTATGCTCTGTCTCCATAACTTTCCGGTAGAAATTTTACAAAGATCAAGTAAGTGTAATAGTATTAATTACCGATAACAGTTAGGTCTTCTATCTCTAATGAGTAATGATCTTTTTATTTTGATCTAATAGAATTTTAAAGGATCCAATGTTACTGGTAGTCATTTAATTATCAAGTCGTCAACGGTGGTGATATATATCTCTTTGTCTTCATGTTATTATCACGACTTGTATGTCTATTCTTTATTGAGTTGTTTATACAGAATAAACCATAAGTTAGACCTACACCAATGGTCTGATCTCGATGAGCTTAATTGGGGGACAATTAAGCATGCCTTTGAGTTAGATGTTTCGTATAGTCGTATTATTTGAAGCTTGATATAGGGGCTCCCATATCAATAGAGGGGCTCCAATAATAAGACGAAATAGGGACATTATGAAGTAAAACTTAAAAACCCCTTATCCATAATATTTTCACAATACCCAAATCATCCCTGATTAGTAATATTAATTACATGAATTAGTTTAAACTAATCATGATTAATTAAACATAATCTTTTATCTAATTAAATGTTTTGAAAAAAAAAAAAAAATTGATTTTGTGTTTGGTGGGAAGAAAAACTTGATGAAATCACGATTTGAAAGATTCAAATTTTGTTGTTCATAAAATTTACGGTTGGCTTTCATGTATAACCCAACCGTAACCATAAGAAAACCGAAGAACAGCATTTTTGCCCAGATTTACGGTTGGGTTTTGTTGAAAACCCAACCGTAAATCAAAGAACAATGATGAACACCATCTTTTGTGAAAATTTACGGTTGGGTTTTAAACCAGACCCAACCGTAAGTAGAAAAAAATAATGAACACCTTTTTTCCCATAGTTACGGTTGGGTTTTCAACCAGACCCAACCGTAAGTAGAAGAAAATGTTGAACACCTTTAAAACCCAACCGTAACTCATCCTTTTGGGAATTGATTTTTTTTGTTAAATTTGAGTTTTAAAAATCAAAATTTTGAAATAATTCAATCATTTTTACTAGATTGAAGGTAAATTGGGTGTTTGAAACAAAGTAAAAACGAAAAACACACAAATTAGATAATCCAAATTTGTGCTATCCAGTAGAATTTACGGTTGGGTTTTGGCTTATAACCCAACCGTAACAATTCTGTTAATATTTGTTCCAATTTCAACACATAATTACGGTTGGCTTTTGCCTTAAAACCCAACCGTAGCCAGTACAGTTTACGGTTGGGTTTGGCTTACAAACCCAACCGTAATAGATTATGTTAATTTTTGTTTCAATTTCAACAGAGAATTACGGTTGCGTTTTGCCTTAAAACCCAACCGTAGACAAGTTGTGAATTTATTACGGTTGGGTTTAGTAATCGTACCCAACCGTAAGTGGTCCTGTTAACTGTTTTTTGATTTTCAATATACTCCAAATTGGGTTTAAAACACAACTTTGTAACTTATTCCTTCTATTTTAATAGATTTAAAGTAGTACATTAAAGGAAAAAAACAAAGGAAACGAAATACAATAGAACATTAGATGATTACACTTAAGCACTTAAAGATAATGGCGATAATCAAACACCCGACTTGTTTCCATAATACGATAGCAAACTGTATGCTTGAACTCCTCCCCATATTTGATTCTATATTGCTCCATAGCCAACACATGCTGAAAAAAAAACAAATCAATTATAAGTTTGAATTTTAGAAATCCCTTTTTAATTAACGATTTATTAATCGACAAACTTACTCTTTCCACACCGTTCTCGTAGGGATTTGCTTCGAATCTAGCTTGCATTTCCAGTTTTAAGTTGTTCATTTGTCGATACAACGTCTCAAACCGTCTCTTGATGGCTCTCCACGTAACCCAAGGGTTTACATTCCCCTGTAATGCTGCAAACATTCGAAATACCCGATTCCACCATTCTTCGGTATCTTGACCCTCATGCCAATCTTCTTATGAAACAACGTTGTTACTGTTGTTATAGAAGGCTCTATCGTAAGCATGCTCTACCATCGTATGCCACGCTCGAACAATTGCAACATCTTCATCATTCGTGTATGTATTTACCATTTTTAGTGGTTGAAAGGGTATGGTGAGAATAATGAGAAAGTCTAGAATTATAATGAGAATGAAAGGGATAGAGAATAATGAGAAAGTGACAAGTAACGGTTTCCTTTTATAGGGAAAAAGGAACCAACGGCTAGATTTTTAAAAAAAAAAATCCGTTGGAATTGTGTACTTTAAGGAGACGGAAATTCAGACATTTTGAGAATCCCGCAGAATTTACGGTTGGGTTTTGAGGTGAAACCCAACCGTGACATAGTTGTGGTGTTTCTACAATTTATTTACGGTTGGGTTTAGTAATCGAACCCAACCGTAAAATAATTTTTACAGTGAAATGTAGTTACGGTTGGGTTTAGTCACCGAACTCAACCGTAACTTGTAGTGTTAGTATTAGTGTATATTTGACCATATTGTTACGATTGGGTTTTGCCTTGAAACCCAACCGTAAGCTAGTTGCGATGTTTGTACAATTTTTATTACGGTTGGGTATAGTAATCGAACCCAACCGTAAATATGAATTTTTTTAGTATGGAAAGTGGTTACGGTTGGTTTGAGTCATGGAAGCCAACCGTAATATAAGTTTTTAAGACAAAATTAGTTATGCTTGGGTTTAGTTCATTTTCTTATCAAATACCAGAGTTTTTAAAAACCTTATTTTTTACATTAATAGAAGAACTAAAGGAAACGAAATACAGTAGATCATTAGATGATTACACTTAAACACTTAAACACTTAATCATAACGGCGAAACTCAAGATAGAAACTTTGTTCCAAGATACGATAGCAATCTGTATGCTTGAACTCCTTCCCATATTCGATTTTATACTGCACCCTAGCCATGACATGCTGAAAAAAATAAATCAATTATAAGTTTCATTATTTAAAAAAAATTGGGAAGAAAGAACGATTTATTAATTGACACACTTACTCTTTCCACATTGGTTTCGTCGGGAAATGCTTCAACTCTCATTTTCATTTCCAATTTTAGGTTTTCCATTTCTTCATACAACGCCTCAAAGCGTCCCTTGATGTTACTGATCGTCCTCCGATATCTATTCCCGTGTAATGCCACAAACATTTCAAACACACGCTCCCACCAAGAATCGTCCTCCTGACAGTCCATCCAATTTTCAGCTATATCAACGTTTCTATTGTTGTTATAGAAGGCTCTCTCGTAAGCGTGGTCTATCATCGTAACCCACCCTCGAACAATTGCAACATCTTCATCATTCGTGTATCGAACCATTTTTAATGGTTGAAAGGGTATGGCGAGAATGAGTTGGAAAGTCAAGAATTATTATAATGAGAATGAAAGGGATAGAGAATAATGAGAAATATAAAAGGAAATATTTTCTTTTATAGGGAAAAAATTCCCAACGGCTAGATTTTGAAAAAAAAAAACCGTTGGAATTGTAAATTTTTTGTGACTATTCAGGAATAATTTACGGTTGGGTTTTACCTTGAAACCCAACCGTAACAAATATGTGCTTTTTGTTCAAATTATATCACGGTTGGGTTTTGGCTTAGAACCAACCGTAATTTTTAATGTTAGTTTAAGTGCGATGATCATTTATGGTTGGGTTTTGTAATGTAACCTAACCGTAACGAATATGTTATTTTATTACAAATTATATTACGGTTGGGTTTAATTATCTTACCCAACCGTAACCATAAGTTTTTTAGTGGAAATGTATTTACGGTTGGGTTATTTCTTGAAACCCAACCGTAAATGATCATCTCTATTTCCTATATTCTTCATTTTTTATGCTTAAATCAGTCTTGTATTTGTTTTATGTTGGTGGGAAAAGTGGAAGAGAGATAAGAGAGTTTTAACCCAAAATTTTGAAAAACCCAAAATGAGTGATTCTAGTGGCAAATTTATGGAGGGTGAATCCTTGTATGATTCCCAAACTAAATTCTACATACCCATTGAGGGAGACCCAACTATGTATGATTATTTGGGTGGTAGAGAGGTTTTAAGTATAAGTTGTGATGCTGAAACAAAACCAATTGGAGATAGCAATCGTCAAAGTGAAGATTCAACCGGTGAGAATAGTCAGGTATCATTCTAACTTAAACTCTTTTTACATTTTTTGGTGATATTTTAGGAAATGAGGTGCATAATAGTGTTTTTTTTTTTGTTACACCTAATAAGTTACAGTTGGGTTTTCTTGAGATTCCAACCGTAACTATACATTTGTGTTTATCAAAGGTTGTGTTTCACAGTGTTACGGTTGGGTTTTGACCACAAATCCAACAGTAACTTATTACGTGCATGGGTATTTACTGCACTTGTTACGGTTGGGTTTTGGCTGAAAACCCAACCGTAACATTGGTTTGGCTATTTTTGTTGTATTACGGTTGGGTCCGTGGATTCTACGGTTGGGTTGGACGCTTTTACGGTTGGGTGTGACGCTTCTAACCCAACCGTAAACTTATTGGTTTTAGTGTTTTGTCTGACGCTTGGCCTTGATCTTTTTTGTTCAGGTAGCGGTTGTACCTCAACCAATGAATGATCAGCCTCCTCCACATGATATTGAAACTAGAGATACTACGGATCACTATTTGAACGACCTGGTAGGTTATAGATAAGTTGTTAATCCCTTTCGACAATTGTCATAATGCCATTTTTTTTCTCCTAACTTTCTGTTCTTGGACCATGTAGACATGGGATAAAAAAAATAATGCAAAGAAGTGGGCTACAGAACATGGGAAACTCATCAAGTGTGTGATTGTTTGTAACAACCAACAAAAACACAACCGCTTTCAAATGGTTTGTGAGTGTAGTGGACTATACACAAGACATGCAAAGAAGGGTACTGAGTATGTACCAAAGACGAAGATCAAGCGAAAAACTTACACTAAGAAGACGGGATGTCCTTTCAAGCTTCAATTTCGTAAGAACAACGAGAATAAGTGGTTCTTGTCTACAGTTGTATGCGGTCGTCACAACCACCTACCACCAGAGACTTTGTTAACGCATCCTTCTATGGCCCGGCTTACCAAGGAAGAAAAGCTCATCGTAGACGATATGACGGATAAGCGTTTGAAACCCAGTGATATACTCGGGCACTTGAAGAAAATAAACTCAAATAATGTGTCTACGTTGGAGACAATATACAACGCCAAAGCCAAGTTGAAGCGTGAGAAATGGGAAGAAAGGGACCCGATCCAACAACTTTTGTACTTGAGGAGACGAAAAACTACACCATGTTTCATGAAGAAGATGAGAATAAAGAAATTAAGCATATTATATTGGCTCATCCCGAGTTTATAAAGTTAGCACGGTGCTCCCATCAAGTGCTTATGATGGATTGCACGTACAAAACTAACAAGTATGAGCTCCCGGTTTTGAATGTTGTAGGCCAAACTTCTACCAAGTCGCCGTTTAGTGTTGCCTTTTGCTTCTTGAGAAACGAGCTCGAAGAAAGCTATGTATGGGCATTGGAACAAATTAAATTATTCTACATTGAAGGATATACCCCTAAGGTAATTATCACCGACAAAGAACAAGGCTTGATGAATGCCATTGCAAGGGTATTCCCAGATGCTCATCATCTTCTTTGCACGTTCCACTTGTGGAACAATATTCAAACCAAGTGCAAAACGATTATTCGGCCAACAAAGAAAAGCGAGATGGAGAGAATTAAAAAATTGCCGGAATCAGAACAAGAAACCGCGAAAGAAAAATTCGAGGAGGACGACAAGTTGGCGGAACTAAAATGGGCTAGTTTCCAAACTGAATGGGACGCTTTGACTTGGTCTATCACCAAGGAAGATTATGAAGAAAATGTTCGTATGTTATGCTTGCATTGGAGTAATTATCCAAAAGTTATGAACTATTTGATGGACCATTGGTTGAATCCCCACAAAGAGAAGTTTGTAGCGGCGTTCACAAACCAATATAGGCACTTTGACAACCAAGCTACAAGTACCGTGGAGTCATCTCACAACAGAATGAAGAAGAAGCTTCATAATTCTAATGGTGGGTTTGTTACGGTCTTCGAAGCCATGCACGATTATTTTCTCCGTGACCTTGACAGAGTTAAGGAATCTTTTGAAAAAAACCTTTCTAGAAAACACGTCAGCTATAAGGACGAACCATTGCTCCAAAGTATTTTTTATAAGGTGTCGCATTGTGCTATTGAGAAGATAATGTACGAAGTAAAGCACTATAGATTGGGCAACTTACACGAAGAAGAAGAGTGTTTTTGTCCTAACATGTCAAGTTTGGGACTTCCCTGCCGGCATATGATGCCCAAGTACGAAGAAGACGGTGTGATCCCAATTGAAGATATTGATCCGTTTTGGCAACAATTGTCTTTCGATGAACCCATCGTCGAGCAAGAATTTGGTGCATCGTTTGCTGAGACCCACGTTGGAAAGGCTTTAGTCAACAAATACGATACATTAAATAAGGCACAAAGGCAAATTTGGTTGACGAAGTTGAGTTACTTTGTGTTTCCGCACACAAGGTACGCTGTCAAGGAACCAATTAGAGGGAAGAGAAAAGGTAGGCCTTCTACCAAAGAATCGAGGGCCGTGGGACGCAAAAAAGCTAGGGAATTGCATGAAGAATCAAAGAAAAGAAACCCTTCTGCATTTGAGCATTTGCAAAAGGAATATGAAGCAGAGGATGAGAAGGAGGATGATGCTCAACAAAAAATAAGTCAAACGGAACAAGGGGGGCCAAGTGTAGTAGATATTAAAGGAAAAGGTCCCGCGGTTCCCACTAAAGAAAGTTCAACAATTGATCTTGGTGCCAAGGGAAAAGTTCCTCTACACCCAAACTCAAGAAGAGTAAGTATGAAGGAATTAGCAAGATGAAAAAAAAGAGTAAGTATGAAGGAATTAGCAAGAAGAAAAGAAAAACTTATAGCCAATACATTAGTGGTTGAAGAGCCATATACGATCCGAATTGCAAGAGGATTGTGCAATTTCCATCAAACTTTTCAAGAACTGAGAATGGCAAAATCGTCCGAACCGAGCACATTATTTATGAAAATTATATGTCATCGTTTTCGGATTTTTTTTGTCCATACATAAAGGCCACCGACGATGTTGCCGGTGATGGTAATTGTGGATACCATGTATTCATCGAACAAGTTGGACCATTTAGCGGAGCAGCATGGTTGGGTATGGACGAAGTCACTTATGTAAGGCATAAGTCAGCGGTTGAACTACGCTCTTACCCGGATTTATACAAGCCAATGATGTGTGCATATAGAGATGAAGAGGCGTTGTTAAACGAGGAGTTCATTGCGTTCGAAAGGCGTTTAATAGGCAACAAGAATTGCACTAGCGAGTATTGGATGAGGATGCCAATATGTGGCCAAATCCTCGCCAACGCTTTCAATTGCGTCATCCATTATATCTCAAATGGATATTGTTTTACATTTGCACCAACAAGATCAACATTTGTTGAACAATTGGCTAATAGAAGATGTGTGATTGGGCTGGTGCAGAACTGCCATTTTGGGGGTCTCAAGTTGAAAGAAGGAAGTCCATTACCCCCGTTACAGGATGGATACGACGGTGACATCGCCAAGGGTTGGTGTCACCGGTTTGAGCAAAATTTCGAACTCTGGAAGGCATTAAAACCCTCCCCGACCTTTCAATTCATATCATTTGTTTCTGACTCGGAGTCGGAATCATAATATACTTAATTTAATATTAGTAGTAACAATATCATATGTATGTTGGAGGAATCATAATATGAATATTGGTTTTTTGAAATGAAAAATTTGTACTATCATATGTGTCACTATATAATTCCCCCAGGGTTACGGTTGGGTTTTCACTGAAAACCTAACCGTAAACAAGTCAGTGCACAATAATAATAAAATTACGGTTGGGTTTTGAGTGCAAAACCCAACCGTAAACCTTTTAGTTTAACTTCACCCAGGTTTACGGTTGGGTTTGCACTCAAA
>JAJJMC010010614.1:5779244-5868639 GCA_023531435.1 Papaver californicum | reverse complement strand
TGATAATATTACGGTTGGGTTTTGAGTGCAAACCCAACCGAAAACCTTCCCGTTTTAAATTCACCCCGGTTTACGGTTGGGTTTGTACTCAAAACCCAACCGTAAAAGTGACAGTTTTACGGTTGGGTTTTGAGTACAAACCCAACCGTAAACCTGGGTGAATTTAAAACTGGAAGGTTTACGGTTGGGTTTGCACTCAAAACCCAACCGTAATATTATCATTGATAATCCTTTTTTGGAATTTCAATTCACTCAAAATTGGTTCAAAATACAAAATTTATGTAAATATCAAAAAAAATTACCACATTATAACCCATGAAATCATTAAAGTAACCTGGGATACAATTGAAATTAACACTAACAAACCCAAATGGCATTACAAAATAACTAATAAATAGGTTTGCGAGTGAGCAAAAAGTCCTTTAGGATGTGATAATGAGGTAGGTATAAAAAGGGCCATATTTTCCATCTCCTCCATTCTTCAAGAGATCTCTGTAACACCTCATCTTCGGTTTCACCCCTAAGTCGTAGTTGACCAATAATACGAACTAATGCCATAAATTCTTCTACGTATCGGTGTATAGTGTTATATCGACAAATCAAGTTGACGTGATCACGGTTAAAAGGGTTGCCGGTGTCAGAACAAAAGTTTTCATGGATTGTTTGCCAATAACTCGGACTCGTTATACCACTTTGCCTTCTTTCTTCTCCTCTTTTTGGAAAACATAATACATAGTTGCGGCAAATACATAAATCTTCATCCAAAGAAAAATCTGGATTTTTAATCCCAGGTTGACCCATATTCCACTATGTTAGAGTACTAGTTTTGTTAGAGATGATTGTTGTAACATAAAGGTTTAACTTTTTAAAAAAATGGATGGGTTGGATATGTACTAAACTATTTCACTTATAAACCAGAAGTGTAACGGCTATATTTTGAAAAATGGGTCGTTTAAGGTTTGAACGGCTGTATTTGAAAACCCCAAAAAAAATCAAAAACGACCCAAAACTTTCCTAAAAATAGATTTTACGGTTGGGTTTTGTCCTAAATCCAACCGTAATATCTTTAGAAAGGTATTTTTTGAGATTCTATATTTACGGTTGGTTTTTAAGACAAAACCCAACCGTAACCAACCTTTGTAGCTTTGAGTTTTAAGGTCAAATTAGGGTTTCAAAATCAAAAATTTGAACTTATTCAATCATTTTAACTAGATTGAAGGTAAATTGGGTCATTCAAGCAAAGAAAAAACGAAAAACAAACAAATTAGAGAATTATATTTAAAGTTATCCAGTAGAATTTACGGTTGGGTTTTGGCTAAAAACCCAACCGTAATATCCTACGAAAATTATGTGTTCTGGTCATATATTTACGGTTGGGTTTTCAGCCAAAACCCAACTGTAAAGTTATTCTTTCATATTACGGTTGGGTTTTAGATGAAAACCCAACGGTAAAACTGTAGTATAAAAATGTGACAGATTTACGGTTGTGTTTCCAGGCAAAACCCAACCGTAAACCTGCAATATTTTCATTTTTAGGTGTTACGGTTGGGTTTTGCCTAGAAGAGTCTGAGAAGAGTACAACTAAACAAATAAATTAATCAAATAAATTTTCACGTGCAAGTTAAATTCAAACTTCAAATCTAACTTCACATTAAAGGTACAACTAATTCACACATACAAAACAAAACCATAGACATAGAGTTAGGGAGAAGGAGGAGGGGTAGGTCGATGACTTTGAAGAGCTCTTTTTTTGCTCATAACATTACGATGAGCAGCACCGCCACGAGTACGAGCTCCAGCACGACCGCCTCGAGTACGAGCACCACGTTGCGCACCCACGGCTTCATCATGTATCTCTTCATCCGATGCTTGGGGCTCTCTTCTAGTAGTACTCTCATCTCTAGTCGCGCCTCTTGGACCGGGTCTACTCCTCTTTAAAGTCCGCTGCACATCCTCAACTTCATGATGAACCTCCCTAATCAAAGCTTGGAGTTGGTCAGGCGTCCTCACATCAATTGTGCTTAGGCATGGATTAATAGAGTCCGCCAATGCAACGGATTTCTTTTTCTATTCACATATGAAAATAAAAGTAGGATGAGTGTTTCGTAATAAATCTTAAAAACATTAATAACAAAAATAATGTACGTACCAAATTGAAATATGCCTTCTTCCAGAAACCATCTCCTGTGTTGATTGCCAGAGTCTCAGGATCATTGTTGATGATAGTTGGATGACCAAAATGGCGATACCACTCCAAGTAATCTTCTGCAGCCTCTTTTGTGCCCGGAGAGGGAGTTAACTCATTCCTTTGGACTTGGTATTTCGGATCAGTGCGGTTATTCCAAACCGCGACTGAAGGCGTGGGCTCATAGTTTAGCACGATGTTTGGCCCTTCGATCATCGACCCATTTACACACAATTTAAACATTTCGCGTGTTACCGTTGTTTGGACGTATCCATATTGCCGGAGAGTTCGGCGGGGGTTGGACATCACGTACCCAAACGGATGATACAAAGGGCCGTTGTAGCCTGCCACGTCCGACAATTCACGTAAATCCTCAAGATGTCCATCACCCTCTATGCTAATCTTCACATAAGGGTCGAAAACAACATCAACCGTGAAAGCATCAATTTCTGTTCTCATCTTTGCTATGAGCACTTCTTTATATTTTTCCTGCGTCCCGGTGAAGACGAATTTCTTTCCCGTAGGTCCATTAACATCAACGCTTGTTTGAGGAGCCAGTCTGGGAAAGTGATCGTATACCCATGCCTATAAAGATAATTAATATTAATATAAGAAAATGAGAAAAAAATAAATTAAAATTGAACATTCAAATTCAAACAATAAATTACCTGAAGCAGACCGGTATTACCGGCAATCTCAGTTCCCCTGACCCTCGAAGCTTTTCGAAGGTTAGCAAGTAGGTAGGCCAGGGTGGCAGTTCCCCACGAGTACTGATGGGTCATCCCGAGATCACCCTGAAGCCATTGTAGATACTGGACGTTCACCCTGTTGCCCGAGTTGTCACCAAAGAAGATGGTGCCGAGCATATATAGCAGATAAGCTCTGGCTGTTCGAATGGCTCTGGTGTCATCTATGACGACCCCAGCCATTTCCAACTTCGCGGTCCCTCCAAACTTCTCCCGTAGTGACCGCAGCAATATTTTCTTGCTCATGGCTTGACCTTTCTTCTTTGGCATCCCCGGTTTATCTCCACTCACCAATTTAAATTCCGATTCAGCTTCGGTCTTCTCCCATCCAAGTGTTTCTTTGACAAGTGCCTAAATATCACTCCATGACATGTTGTTGTCAAAACCCTCAAACACAGATTTACCTTCCACCTCCAGCCCAAGAATTGATTGGACATCATCCGGCGTTATAGTCATCTCGCCGAATGGGAGATGAAACGTATCGGTTTCAGGCCAATAACGTTCCCTGAACGCTGCGCATACGACACTGTCATACTCCCACATTGAATGTGTAATTCCGGGAGCTAACCCGGTACCATTTACCAGAATTTGTACAGCAGTACATTCATCAGTTAAGGGCCAATGTTGAGCCCTTTGACGAACCAATTTCTTGATCGCCTGTGTATGATCCTACAAAGAATAAAAACAAATTTGTTTTACTTACAAAAGTTAAAAAACAAAAATTTTAAAGAATAAGAGAAGTAATTACAATAATACCTTGGTCGCTGCAACTTTGGCAGCCCATGAATGGGGATAACCAAATAATATTGCAGATTTGTCTGGGGCCTCACCCCATAGTCCTCCATTCCTTTTCTTAGGCCACAGTTGAGGTTCAGCCTTTTCTTTCGAAATTTCTTTGGCAACCCTTTTCTTTTCCTTTTCTTTTCTAATTTCTTTACCTTTGCCTTGAGGGACATGTTCTTCTCTGTCCCCCTCTTCTTGTTCGTGTTGTTGCTCTTGTGGTGGTTCTCTAATCACAAGAAAACCTCTGGGTGTTGGTAGATCACCCAAGCCTTGAAACACATTATATTCCTCTTCTGCAATTCGAGGAACACTACCACCACCTACCTCAAAAGAGGGATTATGGGTCTTGGTCACGCCTCTCTTCTGAACCCCTAAATGCTTTCCGTGGCGAGGGGTTGGAGTGTGAGAAAATAGGTGTTAAATTATTACCCCTCTTATTCTTCCTACAACACACAACCAATACAAGTTAGATAATTTGAAAGCAATTCAACTTCAACAAAAAAAATATTCACTACACAGGAAAATTTACGGTTGGGTTTTTTCTCAAAACCCAACCGTAATTTTTCTCCCATATTTTACGGTTAGGTTTTGAGAATAACCCAACCGTAAAAATATAAGTACAAAAGGTGGTCCATATGTTACGGTTAGGTTTTAAGAAACAACCCAACCGTAATACTCAAACCAAATTTTTATGGACGCTCTTTGTTATGGTTGGGATTTTCTACAAACCCAACCGTAAGTTGTTTTTAAAAATTGGCGCAATTTATTTACGGTTGGGTTATCTATTGAAACCCAACCGTAATATCCTGAACTATTCATCCTTCCCTTTGGTTTACGGTTGGGTTTTGAAAATAACCCAACCGTAATTTTTCTCCAATACTTTACGGTTAGGTTTTTGAGAAAAACCCAACCGTAACTCACATGAAGCTGATGTGCACATCAGGCTACATATGAATTACGGTTGGGTTTTCCTCAAAACCTAACCGTAAAAATATAAGTACAAAAGGTGGTCCATATGTTATGGTTAGGTTTTAAGAAAAACCCAACCGTAATACTCAAACTAAATTTTTATAGACGCTCTTTGTTACGGTTGGGATTTTCTACAAACCCAACCGTAAGTTGTTTTTAAAAATTGGCGCAAATTAGTTATGGTTGGGTTATCTATTGAAACTCAACCGTAATATCCAGAACTATTCATCTTCTTCCCTTTGATTTACGGTTGGGTATTGAAAATAACCCAACCGTAATACTCAAGAACATGAAATATTACGGTTGGGTTTTGACACGGACCCAACCGTAATATCAACTGTGTGCAACATTTTTTGCCCAAAATCATGATCAAACATGCGAATAAATCAATTACAAGTTCTAAGAATACATGGGTTTTCTACAATACCTTAGATACACCATTGTTGGACTTTTCGGTGCTTGATTTTGCTTGTCACTGTCGATTTCTTGTTCAATCTCTTGATTAGGTTGAAAGGAGCAGGGTTGATTGCCATCACTGCTACCTTGAACGCCTTTAGTATGCTTCTTCATCTCGAATTGTTAAGTTGAGTTTAATCGTCGATGAATTTTACGAATCGCCGATGAATCGAGGGAGATTACGGTTGGGTTTTGATAGGTTTTCTTTTGTTTAAGTTTTTAAAAGTTATGATTTTTTTTAAAAGAGTTTAAGTTTTAATTGGTATAAGGGAAAATGGACATTTAACTTTACCCCTAGGACATCCCTTATCGTAAAAATGGATCACCTCGGCTCAACTGGGAGCCCCTCTATTAATATGGGAGCCCCTATATCAGCTTTCTATTATTTTGTTTTATAATCACCGTACAGTCCAATCTTTTTGAATACTATTATAACCATACTGTGGCAACTTTTGATGTCCACTTGTTTGTTAAAATGTGAAATAGTGGTTGCAAATTAGTGCACGAGTGTACTTTACACATTTACATTCACATGTTGCTGGGGTGAAATGAACATATTTATTGGATTTGGATATTTGGATCTGTGTGAGGTACGTATGATGTGGATTTGGACCTTTTATGGACTATAATTAGTTTTGGTTGCTGCTCGAATAATTTCTTGTGACTAATCTTATACTCTTCTTATCATCGTTTCGGTATCGATCGAGCTAGGCGCGACACAAATCAAAACTCTATTTATTTATTTATTTATTTTACTTAAGTTTTTTTTCATTAGATTTATATTTTTATTATTTTTATCATCTTGTTAATATACGGTAGTTTTGATCAAAGTTTATGGTTGATAATGATTTTGATGTTGTGATATGAGCATGATTATGATTTAGGTTACGGTCCATGGATAGTAATCCCTAAAAATTATTTTTGATGGGATAAAAATTATTTTTGAGAATGGATTTGATTTCCTAAACCCACATGGGGTTCCTTCGGCGCTAGCGGTTGATGCATTTTGATTGTGATTTGGATTACGGTCTACGGACAGTGATCCCTAAAAACATTTTTAACGGGATACGAGTTATTATTGGGAATGGATTTGATTCCCTAAACCCACGTGTGGATCTTTGGAACGAAAAGATTTTTTTTGTTTTTTATAAATAGGCTTCCAAAGTGTGAGCAGGCTTCCAGAGGGTGAGCAATATTTTAACGAATAGTACAAACTTATTAGGTAAGGATGGTTTTAATGGTTTTGACCATATCTTAATCAGTGAACTTTTTGATGAACTATGGTCGTACTTGATCCCTTTGGATACGTAGGCAGCCGCATGACGGTTCAACACTTGTTATCGAAATAAAATTGGTGGGTTGCTATATATATTCGAGTGAACATGAATTAGCGATTTTTGATGCGTTAATTTAATCATTTATGCTTAAAATTTTATTTTTAAAATGTAACAAGTCGTACCTCAAAGCTGTAAAATCTCGTACGACGTTGAGTGAACTGTTATTATCTTTTAATCCTTAATATATTTTGGTATGATTATTTTTATAGAAAATATAAAACATCTTCAGAAACATTTGGTGTAAAATGCAAAAAATTTCTTAATTACATAAGTATTTTAAATATAATTTTTTGTGTTGGTGTTAAATCTACGATATATCTAACAGCTTTAAATATATCAATATCTTTTTTTTAAACTATGATCCACTGATATTTTTTGGTTAGACCTTAATATTTTTTGAGAAAATAAAAATCCATTGTTTATCTTTCTAAAATGATAAGCCTCATGTAACTCCGAGTAGTATGTGATTAAATATAATTTTTCTAAAACACAATTTTACAGTTTTGATTTTCTATAGTGCTGCTCAATTACGTGCTTAACCATGGTCTTTGGTTATTCAACTTTATTAAAAAATTCTGAAAAACTGATACCTAATAGCATTTTCAGTAAGGATTATATCCGTATAATTATCATAAATTTTGGAATCTCATATGAATCCGGTAAAATTCTAGGAGTCTACCTTTGTTAGTTTCCAGTTTTACAATTTGATATTAAAATCATTATTTATTAGTTAAACACTAAGACTTGAACAGTGTTAATATATTTTATTTGGAAATTAAAACGTATGGTGTTTCCGTTTGGATTTAAAATCAAGTGAAATAATCAAGTGAAATCAATGATTAGATATCCCTGAGTAAATTTCTAAGTTTCCGCTGCGATAGAAATGTCAACATGAACATAAATTAAATTAGCCCAAATAAACTACTTATGGGGCTTAGTAGCCGAGCTTCGGCTATGATATTGACGTAGCACTTCGGGTTATCGGGCATTGGATTCGGTTAGAATCCGGATCCGAAAACTGGGGTGTTACAGTTTCACGCGACATCACCTCAATAGACAATTCTTTCACAAAAGTGCCAGCAATAAAAGAATGGGTTGCACTAGAATCAAACAAGATTCTACCAAGTTTGTTATGGATAAGAAACATACCTTCCAAAACTCCATCTGGTACTTGCTCTTTTTGCGGCACAAGAGCATGAAATCTTCCTTGGCTAGAGTTGGTTTTCTCCTTTTCATTGCTTGATTTCTGAAAATTATGTTGTTGAACTCTCGTATGTTTGGCGGGTCCTTGGATATCATTTAGCGTCGCAGGCCGTGGTCATCTAGGATTTGTGCATCGATCACTCTTGTGTCCAGGATCCTAACAATTATAACAACAGAGAGTAGGTGCAGCATTCACGGTCCCGTTGTCAGACCTTTGTCTCTTCCAACCACTCGACTTTTTTCTATCACTACGATGGTCTCTATTACCCTTGTTCTTGTTTTGGTTTTGGTGACTATTTCCTTGTCTCGCAGTACTAGAAGTTCTCTGTTTTGCCTCCTATTCCTTAACCAATCAGCTTCCGTAGCTCTAGCACTATCCACAACTTGTTGGAACGTAGGGAAACAATGGCTAATCACCTTACCTCTTATATGGCCCCCCTAAGCCATTCTCAAATTTTCTAGCTGACTTATCTTCATCGAGTGTTATAAAGTGCCCAAAACGCTGTAAACTAATATAACGATCAAGATAATCATCTACAAGCATAGGCTGAACTTTTTCCAAATCAGCAAACTCCTTTATCTTTTTATGTCTCACGGTAGCCGGGAAATACCTTGCATCGAACCTTTCACAAAACTGGGCGTAGGTAAGAGTATTCTCATCTAACCTTATTGATGCATTCTTCCACCACTTTCTCACCTCTCACGATAGTTGAAAAACAACAAGTTTTTGCCTCTGAACCGGAGTACACCTCGTAGCCACAAAGATTTTATCAATGTCTTCCTTCCACTTGTCAACTACTAGTGGATCAGTTGAACCTTCAAATTGAGGTGGTTTCAATCTAACAAATTTCTCCAGTAAGTTCAACCATGTTGCTTGGTCTCGCGCTACCTTGTGGATTGGGACCATTAGCATTTCCACCTGGCGGAGGCGGGGGGCGCATTATGATTCCCATTCTGGTTTTGAATGAGAGCCGTAATGGCAGCATTCTGGTTTGTCATCGCGTCAGTCATCAATCTCATCATCTCAACAACATCAGGAGCTTCCCCATTCCCTCTACCTCGAGTATTCGTCGCGGTACTAGCTCCTCTTCTTCTTGACATGACTAGAATTAAAAGAAAGAGCAAAATCAACATCCATTCTAATAAGAGAAAGGAATCAAAAACAGCTATTACGTCAAACGTAAGAATTGAGCAAAAACCAAAGTGCCTAAATTAAGTGTGCCTCACAACGCCACATTTCCATAAGGATCACGGGCTCAGATACCAACTGTGACAACCCTGAATCAGTAACGGTAATCCGGCCGGCCCTAATGTTAGTAATTCAAGATTTTACTACTTGAACATAAAATCCACATAGCTCAAGCCAGTAAAGAAAACAATTGTTTGAAAACAATATAAAGAGAGAACATCATTCTCATATCAATGAATATTGAGACTGGATTCTAAAAATGTTCAACCAATGAAAGAAACAAGTCTTACTGAGGCTTCGACATGAAAATGTTAGAAGGATAATACTCAAAACAAACTCTCATTAAAGTGATTGAAGCACGTGTCTCTCTGTGATAACCTTATTGAGAATAAGGGAAAGAAATCTAAAGAAACTACAACAAGAAAGAGATCCTACTTCTTCCCACACTCTGCAGCGGCAACGCGAGAAATACCTCCGCGACTAAACTCACTTGTTTACTCTATTGCCTGAAAGGAAAATCAACACAATGTCAGAGCCTTGGATCGCAAGTTCGTTCCCAAACCATCAATTTTACTGTTAAGTAAATGAGCACCAAAGAAATCAATCCAAAACAATCATGTTTAACCATGTCAAAGAGAGTCACGAAACTGTACAAGGATAATACAACCCCCAATAAAAGATACCGCTTACCTTCGGTCGTTAATACTCCGAAAAACATACACAAGCACATAACCAATAACCTATCAAATTTATTCAACACCGGCGCTCACAAGCATGATAGCTATTGTGGCCCTGTCCCCATAGCATAGACACCCCAAATTACAGGCCACCGGTACTCACAAGTGCGATAGCTATTGTGGACCTGAACTCTCAACAAAATTGTTTAACACGGAATAGCTTCAACGAATAACCAACAAGAGAATAAGATTTCAGCTCTTAAATGAGCTCGCACACATTTAGTTTAGCTCTACAGGATGCAACATGTAATATCATCTGCATAATCATTCAAACTGACCAACACATTCAAGCAAATCCCAAGCTTCAACCTTATACCGAAAAAATTCAGGAATAGGTCATGCAGACATAGTCTGCTGTCCTTGTCAGAAACATGGTCTATACTGGTAGGAACATGATGAACTTTTTACCACACCTTCACAACTATATCAGGACATTCCATATAAATTCTAAATAAAAGTGACGGTTAGATCTCGAGTTATGATAGAACATATATGCACAGTTCAGACAGAAATCATACAGTCGAAATCTGAAGAACATTGCCTAGTTGGGGTATTTCCCAAGATCCAATTGTTATGAAATTTTTAAAGTAGTATCATCATGTAAATGGGTTTCTCATATCCAAAAATCAACTAATTATATAAAACCTAACTTCCAAGCTAAAGGTATCAAACCTATTCATGTTCTAGCAGAATTCTGTACCTAAGGTCTCTGTAACACAGATGTTTCGGGTACTTGTACTTATCTGATTGGCATCAGATTTTGGTAGAATCTTTATGAACTAATTATGAATAACATATCCAAAAATCACTATTTTCTAACGGCCCAAATTTAATCTACAATGCAAACAGTACCTGGGATTTCAGATGTCAGAATCGTCCAAATAAAAAAAACTAAAGTTAGGGTTTCAAACTGAATCAGGTTCCCTGTAACTATAAAATTGAAACTCAATCCTTAACAATAAGAATTGGTAGAGCAAGAATCAACTTGCCTTTGGCTTGAGCTCCAACTCCCTATAGCTTCACCTGAGTTCGGTCTTGTTCCCGTCGACAGGAAACTTGGTTTTTCTTTCCTTTTCTAAAGCTAATATGAATAGGTTTATTTATGTTTTACCCACCTAACTGAGAAGTTTTATCTAACACACAACATTATCCTAGGTACAACCTATTACCAAAAATACAAGTTATAAGGGATGTCACAATAAATTTTAATACATATTCCCTAGATAAGAAATGTAAAAACCATACTCCAATCATATGCAAATTAATGGTGAAGCAATAGCATTCCGCATTCCCATGTAAACCACTAAAATAAGTAAAGAAGCAAATGCGAGAAGTAGATGTAAAAGGTACAAACTGACAGGAATTTAAGCCGAATGCAATAATGGTCATGCCTAACCTTCCAATGCTAAATAGCTCGGGAATTTCCTTATCCTTGATACAACATAAAACTACTTTAATGATGTAGATTTGGTACCGAGATTTAAGGTTTTAGACTGAATCATTCCTAACCATTTTTGTACTTGTAGAAACTTACTGACCTGTAATTAAATGCTATGAATATAATCGATACTTGTCTAGAATAGAGTTACAAAATTAAACATAATGTTCGAAAATTTAATTATGAAAACTTGACAGAATAAACAGGTGTAATTGTCTTCTGGCACCTTTTTGGCCTGAATTCATAATAGCTGCCAAGCCCCAGCATTAATCCCTAGGCCTGCTCCCGACTATTGTTGGAGAAACATAAAATCCACCTGATCACGTACAACAATTGAACTTGTACAGCTTACTTGTAATTTATCAATCAAATGCAAGAGCTAGGATATCACAAACTGAGGAGTTTAAGCAAAAGGGTCTTGACAAATCAGAAGTGAAGTTGATGAGTAAGCAATCAAAACAAACTTCAGAAAGCACTTCACTGTAGCATCAACGGAAAACAACAACCAAAGTAGGTCAAACTTCAAAGGTAGAGGATAACAATATTAACAAATACTGCATCAAAGTGCAATTATGATTGGTCTCTCTATAAAATCAATGATATCGTTCCTAAACTATAAAGAACTTGTTAATATTGTTAAAAAAATCAGGACACTAATTTATTTATTTTACAAAGAATAAACAAAAAATTATTTTTGTGTAGATGCTGTAGTACCTGAAGTTTGTCGATGCAGGTTTCTTAGCAACCCTCTTTTCATGAAAAGGAAAACCTAGTTAGTGGTGAAGCTGAGAATAAAAGACAGCTACGTAAGAGTAAAGAAAAACCTAGGACCCTTCCATTTCTTCCTGATTTCTCAAATCTCACCTTCCATCTTTGCAAAATTAAAACCCTAACAATCTCTCTCTACGAGTCGATTCAATCATGGAGTCAACACTACAACAGCTTAAACAATTTGATGGTTCTGATGCAACTAAACCAGTTGCATTAAAAGGAAGGATATTTGATGTTACAACAGGGAAAAGTTTTTATGGTCATGGTGGATCTTACTGTATGTTTGCTGGTAAAGAAGCAAGTAGAGCTTTTGCTAATATGAGTAAAAATGATGAGATGTTATCTAGGTTGGTTTGCTTTATGCAAAACATACCAAATTTGCAAAACCCAATTTCCCTTCTAAAGAATCAAAGTAACAACAACGAATTGAGAATCTATAGCTACAAAAAAGAAAAGAAAAATTGCAAATCAGAAATCTAGGGCTTAATAGCGAAAACTCAAAACCCAAAATTGGGAGAAAGATATAAGAACCTTAATTTGACTCATACCTAATGTAGTCTCTTGAGTCGTACCTTAATTTGAATTGATCGGTTGTACTGATTTCTTGATGCGCATAGGTTGATGAGATTCCTTTCCATAATTTCTTCACCGTCAAGAAGAAGAAATGATTTGTGCGTGTATTGTGGAGGAGATTAAATTCCTTACTGTCGAGAATAGAAAACGGTAGTAAAATTAAAAATCACTCGTAAAGGTGGAGACGGTGTATTTATGATGCCCACGTGGCATATGAATGTGGATAAATGTCGAATAAATCTAAAAAATTACACCGGAAGGGAAGGAAAAATCCTTACCAATAATTAAAAGGCTAAAGTTAGTTACAGTATCTAATAAAAAACATTCTTATTTTATAAGCATAGATGCTAAGATGCATGTTATATTTTTAATTCAAACTTTGTCCTCAATTCATATATAATATGAGCGTATCGTACGATTGGCCAATTAATTCGTGATTACATATCAAACCATTTAGATCATATGTTGGTTGTTGATTATATTGCATATATTATCTATATATTTTTATTTAAAATATAAAATTGTAATACCCTATATAATATCATGCTTAAAAGGTGTTTTCTTAACATTTAATGCATACCGAATTTTTTAGGCTAAATTCACATTTTTAAAACAAAATATATTCGTATATAGATCGTTAAGAATTATTTCTGAATCACAAATCATTAACCGAATAATAGACCAGATTTACATTTTGTTGATACAAATTATACTTGACCTATACCTATCCCAAAATTTTCCCGATAAATTGCTAACTAGGCTTCATGCTAGTATGTAAGATGTTTTGGTATTATTTTTGGATATACAACTCTAGTTAGAGTTTGATTTACCCCAACTTTTATTTTTAATAGTGTATTATATAAATAAATTTAGAAGCATAGATGTAATTCGATTATTTAAATTAAAACCTTACTAGGTTTGTGCCCGTGCTACACGCCAGACATAGTTAACTTTTTATACCAATGTACTATTTATTATTTTCCACCTAACAAATTGATGGTGAAATTTAATAGTTGCATGTACTTTTTTGTTAACCCTTCAACCAAATATTTTTTCTTCCTAACAAAATGACGATGAAAATCAATAGTTGCCCTACCATGTCCATGGTTTGAATGTGTCGTTGTTGTTTGATGATAGAAATTCATAATTGTCAGTCTCAACAAAATGATGATGAAAATTGATATTTCACGTACCTTTTGTTATACCCTTCAACCAAGCTTTTTTTCTTCCTAACATAATGATGATTAAAATTAATAGTTGCACGTCTCAGGTTGACATTTTATATGAGGTGTAGTCGTTAGATATGAGAGAAGATTGTAGCCTTTGAATGGATGAACATAAACAAATCTCGCTGCTCTAACACTCGCCAAATAGCAATATCATTACTTTTCACTCATGATTGTGTTTTCTCTAACAACACACACATAGACCCTCCTAAGCAAATCCAAATGATTTGTTAAATACTCGAAGGCTCTAGCTAACCGTGTTGTAAAGTGCTAAAAGCTGGAAATACATGAGTTAGACACTAAAAATCCAAAGTACAATTGGAAATACCAAAATCCACTACATAAACATTCATGAAAATTGTCCAACAAGGTTAAGAAGTATACTCAACGTATATGCAATTATAACACCCTTGACTGCCCATTTTATGCATATAAAAATGAGTAACAAAAAAATAATGCGACAAATCCATCGAGTAATATCACATGTAATTTCCATTTAATTGGGCGATCCACTTACAGTCAATCAAGACGCATATCTCCACACGTCCACATGTAAGATTATACATATAGTTTTAATAGCTCATAGTTGCTACCAGCAACTAATAGCATAACTCTCACATGTAAGAATATATTTTATTTTAATAGCTCATGGTCGCTACTAACAACTAATAGCATAACTCTCACTTATACACAATTATTTCAGTAATCTTAATATATATATTATATATAATAGATTTTGTGTATCACAAAAAAAAAAAAAATGCGTATGACATTAACTAAATTATGAATTTATAGTTAAATTGAATTTATAAATCTTTACGGTTTATCATAAATCAACGGTGTCCTTATTTTGTCTAACATGTTTTTTTTCTAGTTAAAACTATAGAATTTAATCATATCCGTTTATTATAGACGATTAAATATATATCATCGATCTGAAGTTTTATCCACAGATTGTAGGTGATGCTGACCCGATATAATTGAATACAGGGTGTAAAAGATGTGTATAACTTTGAAACATAATACCCAAGAAAGTCTATGCAAGATAATTTTCGTAGTGGATATGGATATAAAATTTTTCTTATAAACCCCATTCATAGTAAATTGCATGCCATAACAACTTGGATTCAATTGAATATCCGCTAAAGACCTAAAGTTTGATTAAAGTTAATAAAATAAAGAAGAAAAACGTACGTAAGAGAATCGTGGCTTTCATCTACATTTGACTCAGCTGGAGAGACGTTCACGAAATAAAAGTTTTTGCATTTTCACATAATGAATCACTCATCATCATTGTCAACTTTGTGATCTTGTAGGGAATGTGCTGATTTTTTGAAGAAAGAGTACTATTCATATCTCCAAGTGCTGGAAACGACTTGTTAATGCTTTGCGCTTCTTTTAATTGATTTCCAGCAGAGTCTGATTTCTCAACTCTTTCTGAGCCAGCAAGATCTACAAAACTCAACTTCAAACATAAATTTTGATAACTTAGTAACAAAATATGATTCAAGACAGCTTAATTATAGAGTAATAAAACCAATTTAAGCACAAAAAAGTACGGAGAAAGCACATATGAGCAGCACAAGGTCATACCATAAATAAGCAGTTAATAGAACTTACATGCTAGTAAAATCTAACTTACCTGAATGTTCTTATGCAGCTTGTTAGCAACGATTATAAAGTAAAATAGTATAACCAAGCAGTGAAAAAGACTTGGCAGAGAAAGGTCATTAGTTTTTAAACAAACTTTGGGTTTTTACCCTAGAATTTGGTTATCGTATATTATACAGTTCAATTCTTATGTTATATGCTCTTTGTTTATGTTTTGTGTTAGTTTATCTTTATCGTGCTTCTTGATATTGCATAATTTACAACAATACCATGATTCTAAAACCTCGACCAACACCATAGTTGGATATTATTTGTAATTGAGATACCATGATTGGTGCTTAATATATGATTTACTTAGTAACAAAATATGGTTGGGGCTCAAATGAAGGCAAGTAATAACTATCATGGTTGGGTACAATAGATTCAAACCTTTCCCCGAGCAATTGACTGACTTTACAAGTTTGTACTTTCAGTAACAACATAAAGAATCAAGTGATATATTGACGCCAATACTAAACAATGTAGATTAATCATGTCATTAAAGACGGTTAAACGTAGATTATCGATCTGAGGTGTTGTCCATCCACTATAAGTGACAGTGACCCAATATAATTCAATATGAGGTATAAACGAAGTGTGGTAATTTATAAACCTAATAGCCAATATAAGGGTGGGTTTCTTTTACCCCAAAAAATTTGTACCAATCAAATTTTGTCGAATGTCCTCACCTGAATTATCACATCACAAAAGGCCTATTTCGTCCAACTGAAAGCGAGGGTTTCATCATCGTTTAACGTGGGAGCTTTATTTATCTAAACCTTATAGTATTTAGATATTATGATGTTTTTACAATATGTCATTCTCTTCAAGTTTCTAATTTTTTCTCCTATTTATTTTGTTCTTAATTTATAATAGTCTATGATTATAATATGTTGGAGGGATTAGCCGATGATTTCGACGCATGCATCACGTACAAAGGTAACTTCCAACATGGGTACGTTTAAAGTCATAATATAATAACGTATTCATATTATATACAGGCCATGGGTTATAAGCCCAAAGGTGTCACTATCCAACTACATAAAACCCAACAAAACAAATTTAACACAAAAAATCCATTATAAACCAACTGTCCATATTACCCTTGCTTATTATTCAGCCCAACTTCAGAAACTATTCACGCCCATCATGCCCATTTCACCTTAACCTTACAGATTTTTTTCCCCCTTCACCTTACGGAATTTTTTCCTCGTCTTCATCTTCATCATCAGTAGCTTCATCATCCTCTTTTTCATCTTCATCATCCTGTTCTTCATCTTCATCATCCTCGTCTTCATCTCCATCATCATAGCTTCATCATCCTCGTATTCATCTCCATCATCCTCGTCTTCATCTTCATCATCAATAACTTCATCATCCTCATCTGCATCATCTACAACTAGAATCAGAATCAAACCAATTTCAAAATATTGACGAAACGGTTGTTCATTATCATCAGTAACATTTTCAACCTAAAATAAAAATAAAATCATAGATCAAAATCAAAAATGGTTTCATCATCTGTTAGGTTTAGGTTTCATCTGTTTTGAAATCAATCTTTCATACTTAGGTTCAAAGATAGAAAGTTTCAATTCCATTTGTTTTCACCCTTATTTATTTATGATTCAATTATGTTCAGTTTTGGTTTTATCGTTTTTTTTCGTTCAATAAAATTTCAGATGAAAAAAAACGATGAAACCTTTTGGGGTTTTATAGTTTTTCTTTTTTCATTCAAATAAAAAAAAACAGATCAAAAAAACACTATGAAACCAAAAAAGATTTTATAATTTTTCCTTTTTCATTCAAATAAAAAAAACAGATGAAAAAAACACTATGAAACCGAATAAGGTTTCATCCATTTCAATTACATTTTTCTGAAGAAAAAATGTCTCAGCATATAAAAAAACAATGAAACCGAATAAGGTTTCATCCATTTCAATTACATTTTTCTGAAGAAAAAATATCTCAGCATATAAAAAAAAAATGAAACCGAATAAGGTTTCATCTTTTTAAAAATACATTTTTCTGTAGAAAAAATGTCTCATCATATAAAAAAACAATGAAACCGAATAAGGTTTCATACACATCAATTACATTTTTCTGTATAAAAAAATAGGTTTCACTGATTTTTAACTAAAAATAGGTTCCATCGTTTTTTTCTTGGTTCAAATAAATTTACAGATGAAAAAAAACAATAAAACCAAAAAAGGTTTCATCTGTTTAAAATACATTTTTTTGTAGAAAAAATGTCTCATCATTTAAAAAAAAACAATGAAAACGAATAAGGTTTCATACACATCAATTACATTTTTCTGGAAAAAAATAGGTTTCACGGATTTTCAACTAAAAAATAGGTTCCATCATTTTTTTTTGGTTCAAATAAAATTACAGATGAAAAAAAACAATGAAACAAAAAAAGGTTTCATCTGTTTAAATTACATTTTTTTGTAAAAAAATGTCTCAGCATATAAAAAAACAATGAAACCGAATAAGGTTTCATACATATCAATTACATTTTTCTGTAAAAAAAAAAGGTTTCACTGATTTTCAACTAAAAAATAGGTTCCATCATTTTTTTTGGTTCAAATAAAATTACAGATAAAAAAAACTATGAAACCGAAAAAGGTTTCATAGTTTTTCTGACGTTTCACTAACAAAAAACCCTAATTTCGACAATGATGATATATCATTATATTTTGTTGATGATTTTCGGCGATGACGATCTGGAGGTGTTGGTGATGTTTGTAGAGGATAGAAGGAGGAAGAAGAGGTGTTGTTGTTGGTGGATTTGGACATATAGTGGTGGAGGAGAAACAATAACGACGAGGAAGCGATGGGAAAGGAAGAGGTGTTGTTGGTGAAGGATACAAAGGTGTTGTTGTGGCGGAGGAGGTACTGTTGTTGCTGGTGATGGTGGCAGAGGAGGTATTGTTGCTGCTGGTGATGGTGGTGGAGAGGAGAAGAAGAAGAAGAGAGGTGTTGGTGAAGGAAACGAAGGTGTTGTTGTGGCGGAGAAGGTACTGTCGCTGCTGGTGATGGTGTCGCTGCTGGTGATGGTGGCGGAGGAAGTATTGTTGATGTTGGTGATGGTGGTGGGGAGATGAAGAAGAAGAAGAAGAAGAAGGAGAAGAAGAAGGAGAAGAAAATTAACATACCTAGGTTATATATGAAAGGGCATCTCGGGTATATTGAAAATAATTAAAATCTAAATTTAATTAGTATTAAGTGAAATAGGGTTTTTGTCTCATTTTTAATGAAAATAATTTTTCTTTATAAGAGATAATATGGAAGGATTTTATACATGGTAAATTTGTTCACCTTGATTTTTTATACCAAGTTTTATATTATTTTATTATTCTATTTCTGCCCTTATTTTTTTAAAAAAATAATTACAGTTTTATCTGTTAATTTTTCATCTTTACGTAAAGTTTCAACTAACGTGTCCTTGGAAAAGCTCAAGTTAGGTCATCCCTTCACATGTTACATGAGTTGGGTATATACTTGGGTATCAAAATTCTGTAGTACATAAACTCGGAAATTCGGAATTGATGATATGTACTATACACCAATCAAAACCGTTTCTTTCTGTGAAGACTCGTGCAAATCTCAACTAAACTCGAGTTGATTACCGGGTACGATGACATACCTTATCATCCCTGGGGGCTTAACTCACATTCTCATGTACCAGGTTGATAAGTCACTAAACATAACCGTGCGATAACCTCGAGAATAGATAGGAATCCTAATGGACCAATCTAACAGGTAGACTCCTAAGGCGTGGTCCGACAAACTTCGACCTAACAGTAACATAACATGTACCCTTATGTGCATGGCGAGGGCGTTATACGCACCCGGCGCATTAAAACACCAAACCATTCACTCTTCTATAAAAGAGTACTGCTAGTGCTATCCATTCTCTCTTCTTCTTTTTATCGATCTATCCGAAATACGTTTTCTTTCTTCAATTCCTTTAGTCATTAAATCTAATCTGAATGGCCAAAGATCCAGTTCGTGTTCTTGTTACTGGTGCTGCAGGTTTGGTTAAAAACGATCTCTTTCTGAAGTTTTATCTAGTTATTTTTTTCTTTATATTTGCTGTTAAACAAGATCTGGACTGATTTTCAGTGTTTAGTCAAGTAATCTAATTTTGGTAAACTACTTAAAGTGGATAAGAGTTAATTACGTTAGATCTGTGTGATCGATTTGTGTGAAAATGAAATTTAGAAGTGTTTATCGAAAAACCTAAAATCTGGTTATAACGTATCTGATCTTTGATTGGTGATATCATATTATACTACGAGTTACTCTAGTTGAGTAGGTATCCTTAAGATAAAGCATTGTAGATATCCTTGTTTATTTACATGGATTATGAGTGTATATTGATCTGAACATTCTTAGCTATTTCTGATCTGGTATCTGTATGATTTAGTTAAAGATTCTTGTATTCTGATTTGCTATTACGTCATTGTTCTTAAGAATTCTTGCGAGTTATGCAAGAATGAAGCTATATAAATGTTAGTCAGCGTTATACTATGATCGAATACAAAATAAATTGTTGGATATGGTTGTATTGTTACGATTAGTTTTTGTTGTTTGCTTTTCGCATCTGTCACAAGTGTTCATTTTCAGCACTAACCTAAGAATTTCTTATTATCCAAATGGTGATTTTAATTTTTTTGTCTGCACTTAGTCAATCAGATTCATGTACCACCATTTACATAACCATGGATTCTGTGTTTTAAAGAGTTGATGGGCATTTTTTCTTCTTCCTATTTTAGTATGTTGTTTACCTGCTTTATACATGTGGTTCTGACTTCACCTCATATATGCTGTAGGTTATGTTTTGACATTCATATTGCTCTCTGCAAGAGGATTTTTCCAGTTGCACTTGTTGTTTGTTCTTTTACTTTTTAGTGGATTTTTGCAAAGATCTCTATTTTGCCACCACTTTAGGTTATCTAGTGTATATAATTATGTTGTTTATCACATCAAATTACATCATTAGATGTCTATTAGGTATCCTAGTAGCTGGTCATGTGAACTGTCTTGTTAATGTATTAAACCTATGTTATAAAGATAGTGTGAAGCACTTAAATTCTTAAGGAAATTTGTCTGATAAAGTTCTGGTCAGTATTGTCTATAAGTTTTTCTATGTAGTCAAGTTTAAGCCTCGCAAATAAGATGGATTTGTGCGTTTGTATTTTCCTATGTCAAGAGTATTTCATATAGGTGCTTGTTACTCAGTTGGGTATGATTAAAAAAATATACTGACTGAACATGGGCTAATATTTACTCTATTCTTCTTTTGCGGTTGGTCAAATTTGCAGGACAGATCGGGTATGCCCTCGTGCCCATGATTGCTAGGGGAGTGATGTTGGGTGCTGATCAGCCTGTTATCTTGCATATGCTTGACATTCCACCAGCAGCAGAGGCTTTGAATGGAGTTAAAATGGAGCTGGTTGATGCTGCTTTTCCTCTTCTTAAAGGTAGATACTCATTTTTCTTTCTTTTTTGTTCAAAGTGCTGTATTAAAAATTTCACCTGAATAGTTGTTTGAGATACATTATTTGTTATCCTCTTTCAGTAAGATAAGAAATAACTAATTTTTTTTGCTTCGACCAGGTGTTGTTGCTACAACTGATGTTGTGGAGGCATGTAAGGGTGTCAACATCGCAGTCATGGTCGGTGGATTCCCGAGAAAAGAAGGAATGGAGAGAAAAGACGTGATGTCCAAAAATGTTTCTATCTACAAGTCCCAAGCATCTGCCCTAGAAGCGCATGCTGCTGCTAACTGCAAGGTTTGACTTTTTTCAAATCAAAAATGGAAACATATGGTCAGATTAGTGCGCTAAGGATTTTCTGCTTAATCTACATTTTTGGTTATTGTTTATGCAGGTTCTAGTTGTTGCAAACCCTGCAAACACCAACGCATTGATCCTTAAAGAGTTTGCTCCATCCATCCCTGAGAAAAACATCACTTGCCTTACCCGTTTAGATCACAATAGGGCTCTTGGTCAAGTCTCAGAGAGATTGAGTGTCCAAGTCAGTGATGTTAAGAATGTTATCATTTGGGGAAACCACTCTTCAACTCAGTACCCAGATGTTACCCATGCAACTGTCAAAACATCTGCTGCAGAAAAGGCTGTTAGGGAGCTTGTTGCTGATGATGCATGGTCTGTCAGACGTTTGATTAGACATTCTTTTCTGTTGAAAAAACTTACATCTGCAGTTTGCTGAGCCACTTTAGCTTAATACATATATTTTTATGCTTTGAAGGTTGAATGGAGAATTTATCAGCACTGTTCAACAACGCGGTGCTGCAATTATCAAAGCAAGGAAGTTCTCAAGCGCCTTATCTGCTGCAAGTTCTGCTTGTGATCACATTCGTGATTGGGTTGTTGGAACTCCAGAGGTAACTATTTTATAGACGCGTTTTCCATAATCAGAATTGTAAATGTGAACTTCGCTCATACTCTTTATCTCCATGGTGGATTTTAGGGCACTTGGGTTTCAATGGGAGTGTACTCTGACGGGTCATACAATGTACCTGCTGGGCTCATCTATTCCTTCCCCGTGACTTGCAAAAATGGAGAATGGTCAATTGTACAAGGTATGGTTTATTTCCATGAATATTTTGTGTATCCTCATCAAGAGAAAATTGCATCATTTGTCTATTCTTTTTTGTCCCAAGTAAAATGCTTAAAAGAAAAAGAAGATTGAAACTGAATCTGAGTTAAAACTGTTACTTGGTATCAGGGCTTTCAATTGATGACTTTTCAAGGAACAAATTGGACAAAACAGCTGAGGAACTCAGTGAGGAAAAGGCATTGGCGTACTCATGCCTTGCTTAGATGCTCTCCATTTCCTTTTAGTTTTGCGTGAGAGTTGATTAACCTCATCTTTTTATATGGTGGGAGAAGTAGGGGAGGCAATTTGGTTTTGAGTAATAATAAAAAACTACAAAAGGCAGAACCCTGTCCGGGTGAACAGTTTTGAATGTTCAATTTAAAGTTCAGTTTTCTTTGAATCTTTTCTTGTCTTGATAAGTTTTTCTTATACCAACTTCTCAAACTAAGAAAATTTAAAAATTAGATGCATTTCTAGTAGAACAGTAAAATTATTGGGTATTATTGTACATTATCTAATTTGGAACATTTCAACAACTTAATTCCTTATGGACGGATCATTATTTTTTGTTAGGAGAAAATCATGCACAAGTCCTATATTCATTGGCTATTTTTGCATATACTCCTAAACAGACAACCTAAACGTAATTTACTTGGTCGTGATTCTGGCGTCTGTCTCTTGCATATCTATTTTCTGGGTAGATTTTGAATTTATTGGAGGAGGGAGGAAGAAAATGAGTTCTTTACACCTTTACGCGTAAAGCATCTCCAACACAACTTTAGTGTTCTTTTTCTTTTGGGAAGACATCCTTAGCTGATTAAATTTAGAGAAGGCATCTCAAGTAGTCTAAATTTAGGAATACGTAGAAGTAGACTTATCATAATTTTTGAAGGAGAACAAAAGATTTTCAGATTTTTTTAAGAAGCTAACCCCAGTATTACCGACATGAATTGTTTACGTCTCCCAGAATGTCCTCCCCAGTAAGAGAATGACTGCCTTCTACAACTTCTACCACATGACTCTCGCATTCTCCCTGAAATTTCCGCAGAAAATTAATTTTAAGAAAAGTTGAATAACTCCACTGTCGCCTTAGAAATAAGAAATACAATTTCATCTATTGGAGATGCTTTTAATTTCGGTGTGGAAATTTGGACGTGTTGAGATTAGTAGGAATTAACATTAGGTATTAACTGTGTGGGCTGGTTTACTCTCAGGTCCATTTGGCCTAGTTTAATCAGAGGTTCATAAATAAAATTTTGGACCAATATTTTCTTAATACACGGTCTAAATTAGTTTTTCTCAGTGTAAATCTGTTATAAAAAAACAACCTAAACTAACCTTCCTGACTAACATATATATATAAACTAACTAAACTGATTTTTTTTTTTACATCAGTCGAGATATTCAGATTTCGACCCCGGTTTCTTCTCTACAGCTCCTCCTTCTTCTCCTCGTGAATTTTTTAGGGTTTACATTTGGTTTTTCTTCTCCTCTGCTCGATCATTCTCGGTTAGTTGATTTATGTTTAATTTTGTTTTTTTTGTGTATCTGTTATTTCCTAATCGACTCAATCAACTTGATTAGCTTATATTCATGATATTTTTTCAGTTTTTTCTATTATAATTTTGAACTGTTCGTCTCTGGTGTTATGTTTTTAGTTTTTATTGAATTATATGATTTTGATTCCATCATAATTAGTGTAGCAGCATTGATTTTTTTGGTTAAACGTTTTTAGTTTTTTATTGTTCATATGATTCATTGAGCGTAATTTAAGTTATATTGTTCAATATCAGTATTTTGATTTAAATTTTTAGGATTTGTTGTTTGTAGATATTGAAATCAGTTTTTCAATTTAGTTTTTTGTTTGGTTTTGCAAGTTCATTCTTTATTTCTGATTCTGTTAGCGAGATTATCATATTTTCAGTTTGCTTTTGTTTTTGTTTTTGGATGCGCTGTATACTTATTGGTAAGTTAGCTTATTTAATCTTTGTTAATAAAATTTATTTATATAGTTTATTAAAAATTTTTTTTGCAGCTTTTATTAGCTGAACACTCCAATTTAGAGGGTTTTAAAGAGTTATCTTAGAGGCATTTTTTATACATACACTTCTTAATATTATGCATCAACTAATGTCTGTTATGTTTCCAGTAATATTTGTTATGCATCCCCTTTTGAGTGTTATGAATCATGTTGCAGTTGCATGATAACTTCAAAGATGAATACACTATAATGGAGTTATAACTTTGCTAACCTAGAGCAGCAAGAACGAAGCATCATATATTTAGTGTCGTTGAAATGCATCTTGAAGAGAACAAGGAAGAGACCAAAAAAGCGTTTAATGAGGTGTTGCAGGTTATCGAAGAAACAAAAAAGAGTTCAACAGTGAAAAAGGTGAAGATACTAGAAAATGTATTGAAAGACAAGAAATAGAGTTTGGAAACACACTTAGAGAATAGAAAATAGTTCAACTTTGAAATATATGAATTTTTGAAGAAGTTTCTCCATGTATCAAGGATAACGTTATTGTTGGTATCATCATGTGAGTCTAGCATTCCAATTGGTTAAAACTTGCCAAGGAATAAGACAGTTGTTGATGTGACATATTCAGTTGAAGCACCTACCAACCTATTCCAGAAGTGATAAGGCTTGGAGACAGTGAAGACCAAATTTCAAGTCAAGGACGCTAACCGTCGCCTTTTAAGTTCATGGAGTTTGAAAAATCTGCGAGTCTCGGTGACAATAAAGAAACAAACATGCAACATGAAGTACAAACAACTCAAATTATACCAACAACACAGGTAAGAATTGAATCACGTGAAAAAGAGTTATTGGTTGATGATGGTCAATAAGATTAGACACTACTTGGAGATACAGTCGTTGGTGTGTCACATTCAGTTTAAGCACCTACTAACAACCTATTCCAAAAGTGATAAGCCTTGGAGATAGTGAATACCAAACTGCAAGTTAACTTGAAACTCAAGAGAAAACATCAAAAGAAGTTGGAGATACCACCAAATAATTTGATATGCATATTACACCAATTCCAAAAGATCCATTTGTTGAGATACCACCAAATGAGCAAGTTGTTGAGATGCCACAAGAGAGTTAAAGAAAAGAGACGGCCAAAGAAGTCTTAAAGTACCAGGAAGAAAATCCTTTAACTCCAACTCCACCTACTGGAACAGAAAAATCTCAAGAGAAAGCAGTAAATGAAGGTTGAGAGGAAAAAAAAAAGCAAACAAGCATGGTAGAACACTATTATATTCTGAAATATTGTAATTACATAACAGATTGTGCAGCCTTTTTATGGACTACATAACAAATTATGCATCCTTTTGTTTTCTGCATCCTTTTTGTGGTCTGCATAACAAATTATGTATCTTTTTATGAACTGCTGGAATAATTTCTCATGTAGTCATGTCTAATTAAATAAACCATCATATATAATGTGAACTTTCAATACTTGATACCTGTATTATAAAATCAGAAAATGGAGATAATGTGCTTATGTCTGACAGAATTCGGATATGTTTATCTCTATGAAGAAGCAACTAAATAAGAAGGAAAATTGACTCCAAAGAAAGGTGTGCCTAGGAAGAAGAAAAAAAAAAAATCGTACTCAAAGTTAAGCAAAAACAGAAGAAAAAAGCCATAAAAACAGATGGAAAACAAGAACAAGTGGAAATGGGAAGTAGGGTTAAAATAATCAAGGATAAGACAATAAAAAAATAAAAAGAACGCGAATGCAATCCTCATAGACTGTGACCTAGGGAAGAAGAAAAAGATAGACAAACTAGGTTTAGGATGAGAAGAAAGTTGATGCATAAATAACTTTTAAGGATAAGGGTGAAAAGAAAGCTGATGCACATAACAGTTCTACTGCCAACCTGTTTACGCCTCTACCACCGCTTGATGAAATGGAATGTACTCAAAGTTACATGGAACTGATAAAAAGATGAGATGCACGTACAGGAGACCTAATTTAATAGCGTTAACAACTTTTAAAGTGATCAACTTATAAAAAAATCATTTAAGAAACGCTAACAACTTGTAAGGAAAAACTTTGTTACTAATATTGCAGAAATTCTTTTTGGAAGTCTATGAGGAAAAAAAGATTAAGACCCATATTGTTGGGACATTAACATTTTATAAAGACACAATTAAGCAACTACTGGAAAATGATTAGCTGGAAGGTGAAGTAATCCGCTTTTACAATTATACGTTGTTTATGAAGAGACAAGATGAGTTGATCCATGAGAGTTACAATCATAAGTACGCAGAGGTAGCAATAATGAAGCTAGATGCTTAGGTAAATTTAAAAAATATGCATATATCCATCCAATTTGTTTTATTGTGCAATGTGCTACTTCATTGTAGAAAAATTTCTTATAATTTTTTTTTCTACGATAAGGGTGCATAACATGTTATGCAACTAACTGAATGGATGCATAACAAGTGTTGATGGTAGTTTTTTGACAATGGAAAAACTTATAAATTCGCCTTTGAACCTGTATCAGAGACACATAGTCTATGATTATATGCACTATCAATATCCATGAGATTTATGTATTGATCCCCATGTCCTGTCTATGAATATATATATATATATATATATATATATATGCTAGGGGTTCACCCAGCTGAACTCTCAGTATTTTATATATATTTAATATATTTACCGAGTATTTCAGTATTTAAACTGTACTCACCTATGTATTGAATCTAAATTGATTGGAAGGCTCCTAGATGGACATCCACTAGTTTTGAACAACACCAGAGCTGTTCCAAGTCGTATTTCATGGCTGAATTCCTTGAACTTGTTCCGTCTATACACCGATGCTAAGAGTCTTACCTGAGCAATACAAAAAAACTACTATACTTACAATATCAACATAAATCTTCAATACTTGGAGGTTTTATTGGCTTGAATTGGTCACTGAAAAACTAGTTCATGGCTATTCCCAGCAGGATTCTATGAATTTTGTTTAGTTCAGGATACTAATATTGCAGAAATTCTCAACAAGTCATTACCCTCTCTTAACCAAAATAGTAGTTAGTCATGACTTCACTAATTTTCTACGAGACATTAAATATGTCACAAGGGGGGATTCTCATTAGGGTATTAGTCTGACGGTTTACAACAACATGCAATATGGTAACATATCCATCACAAGAAGGTAATAAGTAGTGGCACGGTTAAGAGCAGTTGAGAGGATGAAGGAGTATTAGTCATACATTCTTTCTGACATAGAGGACATGACTTCACCATAATATGATCATCACTTCTCCACCTCTTCACAACTTCCATAACTTACGAGAAATCGGTGTGTTCATTACAACTATAAACAGACGGCTTCATTTATTCAGAAGGGGATCCCAGAGATAATCATATTTACAGTCATATTCACCGTAGTTGAACAACTACATACTGCAAATTTCATCACACAGTGGTTTCTCAACCTTTTATGCTTCCTCCCGTAAGATCAACTTATCGTCTCCACCTTTGTGGCCGAAGAAAGACGTGAACGACCATCTCTTGGTTTAGGCTCGTCTTGTACTATTTTGATTTCTCGAACCTAAAGAAAGTACTTTTACATCACATTATTTTTTTTTCACCCCAAAACAATTTGTGACCACAATGGGAGACCGATCTCTCGGTTATAAAATTATCTTCTTCAAAAATAGTTGAGATTAGGTTGTGTTCATAAACTTTTATTTCTCTTACTCTCAATATCAAGGATACCATTCCGCTTACTCCTACTATCACTTCTGTTACTCCTGGTGTTACTCCAACCACCACCCATTTCTCCCGGTCAGAATCCCGAAGAAGCCAAGAATACTCCAAATCTACCGAGTGTTGCAAATTTAATGGAGAAACAAGAAACTCTCATCATAAATCAAGTCGATATGGAAACTTCTCATCAAGAGTTCCTCACCTATCTCAAACCTATCATGGAGAAACCGACTACAAAGTGAAGCCATGAAAATCTGGAGAGACTATTACAAGTTAAGGTAAGGAGGGTCTAGTCTCACTTCATCATCACCAACCTCTATATCCTCACGACATCCAAAAGATCCCTTCCCCAAGGGGATATCTCTCTCGTTATTCTCACTCTATGGTGGGAATGAAAATATTCATGAGCATGTATCACTCTTCCTGAAGTTATTAGGGGAGCATGAGTACAATCAGAGCTGTTTACATGAAGTATTTCTTGGTCCTTGAGAAAATCACCGTATCAGATTCAGAAAGATTATTCCAGAGAACCGATCAACCTCCTGATGATTATGTACACCAATTCAGGATCCAAACTTTTATTGTCACGATCAAGTGGAACCTTACATCAATAGGACAAAACCATCCTATCGTGATTTGCTGAGGAATTTGTGCTTCCAGAATATCTCTAAACTCTATAAGGCCTCCAAGCGATCAACAACAACTTCTCTTACTTTACCGGAGAGAACAAGACCCGCTAAGAAAAAAAAGTCATGGAGATACCCGTGGGAGCATACTTTTGGTCAATAAGCAATACACTATCCAATCATCCATATGTGTTGTTAGCAGTGAAGGAGTCAAGAGGAAGTCTTCATCTCAGCAAACATCCCAAACTAAACGTTCTCTATCAGCCTAAACTCCAGCTTTATCCTTAACCCAGCGCTAACCCAAAGACTGACTCCATTCCAGGGTCCATCCAAGTCTCCACGCGACAATAACAACAATAACAACAATGATAACAACAATGATAACAACAACAATAATAAGAGATAAAGCCGACCCCAACATGTTCATACTTTCCCTTTCCCATGGAAGAGGTGGTTGAATTATTAGAGATATAGATACAAGATGGCGTCCACCAAGTCACCACATGTACTACGTCCACCAAATGACCAAGAAATGGCGGATCCAAAGTATTGTTGCTTCCAAGGTTCGTCAACCAACCAATCAGTGAGTGCAATGGATTGAAATGTATCTTCGAAAAAAAGATAAAGGGAACCACACTAGGAGACTAAAAGCGTCCACAAAAATCCTTCTTGTTAGAAGCTTCACCTTCTCTGGAGGCCCGTCAATCCAACAGTTCAGTCTTTTATAGAAAATATACACATGCATCTCCAACACGAGGATGACACACATACCAAGATTACTTCAAAGAATACAACTCCAGTAACTAAAGAGAAGTGTGAATGGGGACTACTAAGTTTTATCGGATTTTCTGTAAAATCGGTAAATCTGTTACGAAATTTAGTTTAGGGTTAATTAGAATTTGGTACCTGGGTTTTGACCAGATTAAGTGTTTTTACTTACATTTGTCCAACGTTAGTGTTTAGTACCTGGAATCACTGTTCACCCGTGAAATTCCTTCCTAATCTGTTTTTGTCTTTTTCGGGTGAACAATGATTCCAGGTACTAAACACTAACGTTGGACAAACGTAAGTAAAAACACTAAATCTGGTCAAAACCCAGGTACCAAAGTCTAATTAATCCTTTAATTTAATTAGTTGTATATATGTTATTTTTGGAGTGTTTTATTAAGGAAATATAATTTTATTAGGTAATGGGTAAACTGTGAATCCTACTGTATTCAGGTTCCCGGTGTATTTTATGAAAATATAGTTATGTTAGTAATTGATGTGGTTTTTATATAGTGGTAAAAAGGTTCGATACTCATAATTGTAAAAATTCGATTTTAAACCTAAATTTTAATAACTAAAAATAAAACAGATTAAAGTAAAATTGATTTCAAATTATGGGAAGGACTGGGACTAAGGATTCCACCATTAGCCAATTTTTCAAGTGATAAAAATCTTGCAACTCGTATATTCAGTTTATCCAAAATATTGCCAAAGTTAGGTTTTTAAAATAATAGTTGTAAATCGAAAGCATGAGACATCAAAAGCTCTAAACCCAACATGACTCATCAAAAGAAAACACAACTAATTGATAAAAACCAATTTTTCCAATTTTAATTCAAAGCAAATAATAGTAAAAAAGAATTGCAAAAAATAAATAAAATAAGAATTACCACTTTATTATTGAAAAAATAGATTCCTCCGTCGCCCCAGTGATGGTGATTAGCTCATCATGTTGGAAACACTCTCAAAATAGTTTTTCATAACTCAAAAAGTGTTTACAACGAAGAAATAAAAGTAACACATAGAATTTGATACGCTTATAAACGTTACAGAAGGTGTTCTCTATGTGGCTGAAGAGAACAAAAATAAAATACGGACTCTGTCAGATACATAAGTTTGAAAGAATATGCAACAGAAAAAATGACAGTTCTCTGGAGCCTTTTGTTCTTCGTGTTCTTCCCACCAGCAACAAGTTTTTTCTTCCTGGAATTTTTCGGTGGTCTCTGGCTTGATTTTTCTTCGATATTCTTTACTATTTATAGGATTAGCTAACCCTATGAACCTTTCTTAACCGATAAGGACTCAAAGAAGAGTCCAAATCAAACTCCAAATTGTTAATAATCCGAATCCGAGAGTAACTCCTTTTTCGGCCATATTTTGAATCTTCCAGCCATATTTTCCGGCATGCAACACTCTAGTTAACGTGTGTTGATCATATCTTGGGTGTTTCTTTAATTTGGGATATCAAAAACAAGTTTTAATCCCATAAATCTCGGTTGGCAACTAATCCAGGAGTTTTATTTACGTAAAGCTTTTCTTCCCGCCATTTTTCTAAATTTGAATTTGAATGAAGGGTGCCGCAATCCAACTGGTGGGTGCCTTTAGTAATTTTCCCGGGGTGCCTTTAACAACTTTTTGAGCCGATTTTTCCAAAAATATTTATTTCCCAAAAATACCTACAAAGATATAAAAACCCATAAATAGTACAAAATCGACCACTATCAAAATAGATAATCGAGCACAATTTAGACACAAAAATGTGTCTATCAAATTCCCCCAAACTTACTATTTGCTAGTCCTCGAGCAAATCTAATCTATAACATAAAATAAAATCTTAACTCACTTTCGCAGGAATCGCGACTACATTTAGCATATGTAATAAGCCTTTTAACCCCTAGGTGTCCCTAGTGGACGAGTTTTGTATCGTGAGGGTTTACAAGAGGTATACCCACAAAACCTTTACTCCAAATTTTAGCTACTCGTGAACGATTGAGGATAAATACTAAACAAGCTGTTTAGTTGGCATACTAAACTCTTCGGCTCTGGGAATCATTACCATATATGAATCTAATTGTTGTACACGAGTTTTTACTCAAGCATACTAAAATTCATATATAAGAAAACAAAGCTATACTCAGATAGTCATTCAACCATAATACTCAGAATCTATCAAAGTTCAATCACATGAAAAGATTTAGAAGATGGATGTAGACAAAATGAAGTTTGCGCATGTTGACTAAGGTGAACGGTGTTTCCCATATCTGTCTGAAGGTCATTACCAGGATGAATCCTAATGGATTGAGATATGCTCTTACTGGTCTTAATCATTAAACTAATATCGATTCAACTGGTATATACAAGGGTCTCAGCGACCGATTTATTAAAAATAAAACAATTATTAAATATTATGATAACATGATTGGATCAAATTGAATCCAAGCGCATGGTCCTTATCAGCATCTTACATGATAGTTCCCATGGATCCTGCGTTCCACGCTTGCTTAGGCGACGGAGACAGGGAGAACACACGAACATTGTTATCAATGTGTCAATACTCGATTTTTTTTTGATTTTTTTAAAATAAGAATTAAAAATGGGGCTTGATATCAAACACTTTATTTCATCCTGGCGGTGATAACAATTCGATACTGGTGCCCCACCAAATCACTTAGAGAAACACAAAAATAAAAATAGAAGGTGATATGGTTGAGATAGACTCCGAGATATGGTGACAACTATCATGTTATTTCTAATAGTTGAACTCTGTCCTTTTATGAATACACCATTTAGCTGGGCACACCAAATCCTATAGAAAAAGAGCTAAGTTTCCATCTACCTAGAATGGTTAGTGTCATCCTGAATTATTCACAAGTTTCTAGACTTTGGAGTTTCATACTATTTCATTAATAGTTTCTCCCTTACCCTTAAACTTAAATCAAAAAGTGTCCTCAATGTTTCTAAAGGTGAATGATTAAAAGCATGAACAAGGAGAAACTGTTACCAATCGAAGGAAAGGAGTTAAGGAAAGATATTACCGTGGCGCATGAGCATGGGTTACCTCCCAAGAAGTACTAAGTTTAAAGTCTTCAGCCAGACTAAGAAAGAATTAGTCACCTCGTAAAATCATATAGCAATAGTCGGAACAACTGTGGGTCATCTGAATCAAATAGTGCTATCACAAATAAGAGGAAACTGCAGCAGGCCAAGAAAATGAACAAACCGAGCACACCCTTATCTAGTTTTCTGTTTAAGACAACTAATTCTAGCTGTGGTTCAGGTTCAAGCTCTATAAAAGGGTTTAAATAAAATATTTTCATGGAATAACTCAACTAAGAACTTAGAAGCACATAATAATAACCTGAAGAATTGTGGATCCTCAAAGTCAATCATATTTAACTCACACAATTGACTACTATGAAGGTGATCATTCTTAAACAAATGTGTCGATTCTAATTCCCTAAAGTAATTAGGCTTAATCTTAAAACTTAATAACTAACACATTTGAAATTCTAACGTTCCCACATATGGAAGAAAATATTTTGGTGGGAAAACAAAGTCAATCTTGGTATTATCGCGTAGGTAAACCACATCGAATAGAGGATGGGTTTCTAACAACTGAGCTTCTTTCTGGACATCAACAGGCTCTGGGAATCTGGTTTGAAGATGATATTTTAATATGGTAGAGGTGCAAGTCCCAAGTTATGGACTTTAAGTAGGGATATTGGACAATCACAAGAATCATCGGTACCCCCAAACTTAGGGTGGACATTACTCTCAGATGGACTAAGAACTATTGGTTGGATTGTAGAGTCCTTAAGGTCAGAACTACATTCAACTTCCTTTATAGAAGGAAATAAGGTTGACTTGTAATTTGGTAGAAGTTCAGACTCAGTTTTCCATATATTATAAGTGTCCATCAAAGGTGCAGAATCTAACAAAGCATTCTCCTCATTAATTACACTACCTTCATCAATGTCAAATCTAAAGTGGGCTAGGCATTTCTCTAATAGATTTTTTAACAAAGTGTTTGGTAATGACTCCTGAACTAATGTTCCTTTAACCTCTTCAATACACGTGTCATCTAGTTCAGGTGGTTGGTTACTAATATTGAAAATATTCATCTCAATGGTCATATTACCAAAAGATAAGTTCATAGTACCATTTCGACAGTTAATGATCGCATTAGATGTAGCTAAAAATGGGCGACCTAATATCATAGGTATATGGTTCTCTGGGTCAGGGAAAGGTTAGGTATCAAGGACAACAAAATCTACTGGATAAATAAACTTATCGACCTCAACAAGAACATCCTCTATGACACCACCAGGAATTTTCACAGACCTATCAGCTAACTGCAGTGTTATCTGAGTAGGTTTCAAATCACCAAGTCCTAGATGGAGGTACACATGGTACGAAAGTAAGTTCACACTGGCTCCTAAGTCAAGTAATGCTTTCTCAACACGGTAGTTACCTATTGTGCAACGAATGGTTGGGGAGCCTGGGTCTTTGTACTTAGGAGTTGTATTGTTATGGATAATTGAACTCACATGACTAGCTAAAAAGGATTTCTATGGTACACTAAGATTTCTCTTTCACGTACACATATCCTTAAGGAACTTGGCATAAGCAGGAATCTGCCTAATTGCATCTAATAATGGAAGGTTTATCGTAACTTGCTTAAAATCCTTCAATATGTCGTTAAAGTTGGATTCCTTATTTGTTGGTGCTAACAGTTGTGGGAACGTGGCTCTGGGCATAAAATCTGGCTTATGAGCTACATCGGGCTCTTTAGAGACTTCATCAGTCTCAACAGCTACTGGATCAGAAGGGTGAACTACAATATGTTCATTATCAGGCATAATTACCTTGTTGTCTACCACCTTACCGTTTCTAAAGGTTCTAATTGCGTTCACATGATTTGATGATTTCTCACCAGAAGATACTTCATGAATTCCTCTAGGATTGGGTTGGTCTGACTAGGAAACCTGCCTTTTTCTCTTTCTCCCAAAGACTCAGCGACTTGACCAACCTAGGTTCATAAATCATTAATAGCCTGAGAGTTAGCCTGGATCATCTTTTTATTGTCTTTTAAATCTTGTTTAACCGATTGATGAGACTCTGTAAAGTGCTGAGTCAATCAGGCGACAGACTCTGCTAAACTCATGATCGTCTTATCTATCGGATTCTGAACTTGTGTCGGTCCCGAATGATTCTTAGTATAACCAAAATCTGGGGGAACCTTAAAATTACTAGACTGACCTTGACTCTGGCCATTAGACCAAAAAAGTTTAGGATGGTTTCTCCAACCAGGGTTATAGGTTTTTGAATAAGGGTCAAACTTCTGATGATTATCGAACCTAGTGTTATTATAAAGAGCATGGGTTTTCTCTTCAACAATATGTCCTTCCCAAAATGATTTGGGATCAATTCCACAACTAGATTGACTCATATCTAAAGATTCTAACCTTTTCGATATAGCTGATATTTTAGCATTTTTAAAAGATCCTTCTACCCTATTGACATTTCCTCTACTTAGAAGAATTATTTTCTGGGGCTCCTTACTATTTTCCCACTGCTGGTTTTTTTCGGCGATTTCATTCAAAAATGTCATAGCACCATCGACAGTTTGATTTTCAAACCCACTTGTAGATAAAGACTCAACCATGGTTCATATCGAATATTCTAAACCCTCGTAGAGGATCTGAACTAGCCTTATTTTTTTTAAACCATGATGAGGATATTGTGATAATAAGTCATTGAACCTTTCTAAATGCCTATATAAAGATTCTCCCTCTTGTTGAGTAAATGTACAAATCTGCTGCCTAATAGATGATGTTTTGTTCCTAGGGAAAAACTTCTGGAAAAAGGAAGATGTAAGTTGTTCATAGGTTTCAATTGAATTGGAAGTCAAAGTATATAGCCAAGATTTGGCTTTGTCTCTTAGTGAAAAAGGAAACAGTCTAAGTTTCAATGATTCATCATCTAGGTCCTTAATCCTGATGGTACTACATATTTCCTCAAAATCCCTAACATGGAAATAGGGGTTTTCATTTTCTTTCCCAAAGAAGATTGGGAGCATCTGTATGGTCCCAGGTTTTAACTCATAGTCTGCTTCAGTTTGAGCTAACTTGATACATGATGGACGAGAAGTCCTAGTCGGGTTCAACAAAGTTTTTAAAGTTGCCGTTGCTGGCGCCATCAAAGGACTAGAAGTAACTTCGTCACTAATCAAATGACCTAGAGTGTCTCTATTCCAAGCTCGTTATGTGATGACTTCGAGCGGTCTTGGCATACACTAAAAAAACTGAAAAAATAAATCCTAATTGGAAGAGAATTTTAAACAATCACAAGCAAGGCTGACTCAACCAAATCAAACCTATTGAATCTAGCAAACAAAAAGCATGACGGCTCCAGTTAGATTGTTTCTAGACCAGCTTCTATTCTTTCGAAAGGCAACTAGTTACAGTTTAGCAAACCTCTTAGAACGATCCGAATTAGATTAAGTCGAAGAGAAACAGGATAAGCTCTAAGGAGCTTTGATAACCCTGTCTCTTTGGTAACTTTTCCCTGGGTTACAAGGTGGCTTTAATCAACTTAAAATAATCTTCCTGAACTTTGAGTTAGGCTAAAAAAGTAACCAATACACTCTTTTTGAACGAGTTTCCTATAAGCTCGTTACCCTATGGTCTCTTTCTAGTCAAAATTTTAAGGTTTAGGTTCGCATTTGGTAACGTGTTCCTAAAGCAGGCAAGAAGGGAACGGTGATGAAATCCGAGTCCTTATCTTGTATGGCCAGTTCTTGCCCTTTACTAGAAAAGTAAATCGGTATTCAGGTCCTTAGCATATATGCATACGAAGGAATACAGTAAACCCACTTGCAGGGGATTCGTGGGTTGATAGAGTCTTACCTCCCGTACCAGACGGGGGATGAATCGGTTGTAGTCGACTCGGGCCACCAACTCCTGTGTCAGTGTACGAACCCGAGGGGCCGAGACAATATCGTAATTGTCGTCCTTCCCTGTTGCAGTTTATATTTAAATTACCCTTCCGTAGGGTTTAAAAATAATAATAGTGTCCAAAGTCCCAAAATAAAGTCCAAAAGCTGTCCAAAAATAATTTTTTTTGTACAGAAATAACAAAAAAATTCCTAATATAATTTTCTAAACAAATAAAATCTAAAAAAAATAAAATCTAATGAAAAATAAAATTCTTCGTCTTCTTTTCCGTTCTTTAAGCTTTAACTTTAACTCCAAGTATTTAATCACCAAAGTATTTGACTCAATTTCCTTTTAATCCAAAATCCAAAACATGTAGCAAAAAGAAAAATACCCAAAGAAACGTAAAATAAAACAAAGTAAAAATAATACTAAAAACAAAAACCTAAAAATAAATCTAAAACTCTAACCCTAAAGATTCGATACTCAGACTTGTAAAGATTCGATTTTAAACCTAGTTTTTAATAACTAAAAATAAAACAGATTAAAGTAAAATTGATTTCAAATTATGGGAAGGACTGGGACTAAGGATTCCACCATTAGCCAATTTTTCAAGTGATAAAAAAATCTTACAACTCGTATATTCAGTTTATCCAAAATATTGCCAAAGTTAGGTTTTCAAAATTATAGTTTTAAATCGAAAGCATGAGACATCAAAAGCTCTAAGCCCAGCGTGACTCATCAAAAGAAAACACAACTAATTGATAAAAGCCATTTTTTCCAATTTTAATTCAAAGCAAATAATAGTAAAAGAATTACAAAAAATAAATAAAGTAAGAATTACCACTTTATTATTGGAAAAATAGCTTCTTCCGTCGCCCTAGTGATGGTGATTAGCTCATCATGTTGGAAACACTCTCAAAATAGTTTTTCATAGCTCAAAAAGTGTTTACAACGAAGAAATAAAAGTAACACATAGAACTTGATACGCTTATAAACGTTACAGAAGGTGTTCTCTGTGTGGCTGAAGAGAACATAAATAAAGTACGGACTCTGTCAGATACAGAAGTTTGAAAGAATATGCAACAGAAAAAATGACAGTTCTCTGGAGCCTTTTGTTCTTCGTGTTCTTCCCACCAGCAACAAGCTTTTTCTTCCTGGAATTTTTCGGTGGTCTCTGGCTTGATTTTTCTTCGATATTCTTTACTATTTATAGGATTAGCTAACCCTATGAACCTTTCTTAACCGATAAGGACTCAAAAAAGAGTCCAAATCAAACTCCAAATTGTTAATAATCCGAATCCGAGAGTAACTCCTTTTTCGGCCATATTTTGAATCTTCCATCCATATTTTTCGGCATGCAACACTCTAGTTAACTTGTGGTTATCATATCTTGGGTGTTTCTTTAATTTGGGATATCAAAAACAAGTTTTAATCCCATAAATCTCGGTTGGCAACTAATCCAGGAGTTTTATTTACGTAAAGCTTTTCTTCCCGCCATTTTCCTAAATTTGAATTTGAATGAAGGGTGCCCCAATCCAACTGGTGGGTGCCTTTAGTAATTTTCTCGGGTGCCTTTAACAACTTTTTGAGCCAATTTTTCCACAAATTTTTATTTCCGAAAAATACCTACAAAGATATAAAAACCCATACATAGTACAAAATCGAACATTATCAAAATAGATAATCGAGCACAATTTAGACACAAAAATGTGTCTATCAGTAATCCGGATCAATCCTGATCGTCTTTTGTCTTGATGGAAAAAAACAACTAAACCTATAGATTCCGAGTATCCATTGTGTTTTTCAGGTGATCTCGTCTGTCCTTTGTCCTGGAGACAGAAATGCACCACTTCTTTTTATATTATAGATTGTATGGAAAAATAAAATATAAATATAAATTAAGAAAAATATTTGGTAAATTAAAATAACCACTTAACCTAGGTAAGGATATTGGTATCCTAGCTACTTTGGAAAATACCATAACCTTACTGATAAGTGCATAATTCATATAATTTTAGTGTGAAATCTATACTAATATTTGCTATAATTCTTGCATATTACTTTTTATTACATTTGTTTTCTATTTTATGTGTTACATAAGGTGAATCATCCAAAAAGGAGCTAGAAAGTGCTAAAATGAGCAAGGAATTGAAGTCTATCAATGGAAAAAGACCAAATACCAAAGGAACTCGTTCAAATACAATATTTCTTCTTGCCACCTTGAAGATAATGAAAATACGAAGCTAACGCAAAAAGAATGAGGTTATTCCGAGGAAAAATATGAAGCTAAAGCAAAAAGAATAAGGTTATTCCGAGGACGTAGCAAAACAATCAAAAAAAGGAGGCGATCATAACTGGATGTAGAATGAGATATTACCTTGCTGCTGAATATCTACCACTAGATGTGTTTGATTCTAGCATTGTGTAGGTTCACCAAGAGGAATCCATAAAAGCTTCCTTGTTCTATTTTCTCTATTCACTTCCAAGTGTAGAAAAAACTAAGTTTGGGGGAAACTTCCATAAATTAACAATTTCAATAATTATATCTTATGCTAACGTCTTTGTGAAGTTGTTATTAGAACTGCAGATTGTTTTCTAGGTAGATCCCCAGATTTTCAAATTTTTGGTGTACAAACGATAACCAGAAAGTTATGCCGAGGTCATTAAACTAAGTGTTGATTATGAGGTAACCCATTGGTTTTGTATTTTTACTTTTGTCTTTTACTTTTTCTTAATTTTTCATATCATCTTTTGATTTTCCCATCTTAAAGTTTTACGTTGGAAGAGTCAAATTACATCGAGGATAATGTAAATTTTAAATGTGGGAAAGTATTTGCATATAATTTTTTTAGCTTTTAGTTACATTTCACTTTCTTAGGTAAAGTTTTCAAACTTTTTGTAAACATTTGCATGACACCTCCAACTTGTAGATATTTTAGAGTCATGTAGTATGCTTTTTGCTAAGTTTACATACAAATTTCTTACCAAATAATTGAACACAGAATTGCTAGAGAACTTATATTCGGTATTCTTAATACTTGAGAGAGTAACCATGATGAAATTCACCATGACGGTGGCAAATTAGGTGCAGAAGGACTGTAGTATTAGAAATTTAACCAATCGTTAGTGGATACTACCTATTCAGTAAGGCACCATACCATCAACATCCGTTTAAAGTGTTTCATTTTGCGCTAAATCCGAGTAGAATGATGAACTACTCAACCTCGCACCCCATCAACACTTTTTAAATCTTGAGTGCTAATTTTGTCAATCATGAAGGTGGCATCATAATTGAGAACTAACGTCATATTGTAGTCTGAATTGCAGGACGCAACACTCTTTCAAATCAGTGACCATAGAAACATATCATCATCATCAACAAGCAGAGCAACATCAAATTTAAGAAGAAAGTTGAAATGTTTAAGGTTTACAAGCAACAAAAAGAAGAGTGAAATTGTATATCCAAAGTGAAGAGAAGGTGAAAATAAAAGAAAAACAAAAAGATGTATATTTTTGAAGTTTATGATACCAAAACGATACCAAAGTTGTGAAGAATCAAGTTCTAAATTTCTTATTTTATGGCATTGAAAAGAATAGAAAAAGAAAGAAAATGAAAGAAGAATAAATAATACATATCAATTAATCAAGGCCGTGGGGAATAAGAGATCCATAAAGAATTTTCAAACAACAAGTAATTGAATAAGAAAAGAGTACAAGTTGTCAAAGTTCTATAAAGTTCGAAAGCTTGTCATCAAGAGTTGAAGTCGAAGACGAAGACGTTTCTATTAGATGCTGTGAGAATGTGTTGAATGGAAATCGTATGAGAAGGTGGATGAGCATTCCCATCCTCGCAAATGGTTGATTTAATTTCTTTAATATCGTCAAAAGTTGAAAATAAGCGTCACATTTCCGTGTTATTTTCTTTCTTTATTCCTTCTTGCACACGTGACCGACCCATTTCTATCGTTTTATGAATGACCAACTGGTGAGGCATAAGTTGAGGTAAATGCTTATTAATTGCTCTCGAGGTTGTGTTCCATCATATGGTATCGGTTTAACACACTAAACTCTCTTTCTCGTCGATTAAGCGTATGTATGATTCAAGAATAATTTTTCTCATACTTCTAACTTCTTATTATTAGGTGCAGAAACTTTATGTCCTCATAGCTCTTTGGATGCTTCTTATTAACAGTTGGAGTAGGTTATGTGGGTATATTTCTTGTGAACCCTCACAAGACTATAACTCATACACTAGGTGCACCTAGGGGTATAAATGCTTGTTGCATATGCTAAGTGTAACTGTGATTCCTCCGAAAATGATTTAAGTTAGTTTAGGTAGGTAGTTTTTGCTCGAGGACTAGAAAAAGCTAAGTGTGGTAGAATTTCATATGTGCATAATTTATTTGATTTTAGTGTCAAATCTATACTAAGGTGAATCATCCAAAAGAAGCTACAAAGTGCTAAAATGAGCAAGGAATTGAAGTCTACAAATGGTGAAGGACCTAAGACCAAATGGAACTCGTTCAGATACAAGATTTCTTCTCGCCATCTTGAAGGGAATGAAAAGACGAAGCTAACGCAAAAAGAATAAGTTTATCCCGAGGACGTAGCAAAACAATCGAAAAAGGAGGTGCCCGTAATCGGTGTATGTGGGGGGTTTATATTGGTCGATTCTGGACGTGTTTTTATACATAAAACTATCATTTCTGAGGCTTTACAATCGGTGGATATGGAGGATTGTATTAGCCGATTGTGACACGATGAGGGCCACTTCTTGGACGCGTTCTGGGCTTGTAAATTGAGGAAACATGGTCCGAGTAGGTTTCTAAACCCTAGAAAAAGATGATACATGAGGGCCAAGCACCGAAAGATATACAAGATAACATTTAATGCTCAAATCACCACCGCCTACCTCCAATATCATATAACCTATATATTATTCTTATTATTATTCTTCTTTGTAATATGAGTAACTAAACCTTTTGTTGATTAATAATAAATTCAATGTTTTAGATGTGAAGATTTATTAGTTATACAAGTTTATTTGGAGTTTTAATCATTGTCGCTTGTCTTTACTATATCGAAGGTTTATGATTGACTCTTAGATTATTTGTAGTGCATGCTAAATTAATCTATTGATTATTATATTGCTAGTAGAAAGCTGTGAGATACGTATAATAGTCAAGTAGAAAACATGAGAACTTGCAGCGAGATTCTGTGGAGCAAGGAGATTGGGGGATCGCAGAACTTATTGTTGTTCTGTGGTTGATGATGAAGGATTCTAACAAAAGATAGACGTTAACGTTTGATAACGGTGAAAGATTTTTTTAATCATCTCTTTATTCTATTATTCTTTTTAATTGAATAATGAAGTAATCCCCCTTTTGTGTTTTCGTTTATTCTACTTTTATTAATCCAAATAAAATCTTATTTACACAGTTTTCAGTGGGAATGATCCTTACTACCGCTATATTACTAGTTAATTAGTGAGAATTATCTTGAATAATTCGTTGCATTTACCATACGCATCACTTACTTTTTAGATTTCTAAAATAAAAAAAGTTAGTTATTCCTACCCAAAATTAGAAATAGAATGAGACAAATAAATTTTAATTGTAGTTTCTTGATAACCCAATTTTGAATAGGAATTTCTAAAAGGGCCCAAACACTACCTTTACCAAGTTGGGAGTTGGAACGTAGTAGGCTTGGACATTTTCTTACTTTACCAAGTTGGTGACCTAAAAAAGAAAACCCACTTCTTTTATTTTGGATAAGGTAATGTATGACATCAACACTACATCATATATTTTCTTTGGAATATCGCTTTATTATTTGTAAACATGCATATCGAGCAAGAAAAAGTCATTTGCAAACATGCAAGCCAAACCAAAGACTACGTCAGTCTCACTTCGACACTATACTTTGTTATCATAAATTACTTTAAAATCATTTAGATTTGATTTGGATTGAAAGTTTATATGGATGTAACCAATTAGTGTTGTTGTGGTAGTCAAAAGGTACACACGGAGACTCTCTTTCGCTCACAGTGCGTTTCTTTTTCTTTGAAGCGGGTATGTTTTGGTTGAGAAATTAGGGAAACTTTACTATACTTGGTCTTCAGAGGTTGATGTATATTCATTCACAACAGAACTTGTGTCCTTGAAATTCATACACGTGGTCAAATATACACATGGTCAAATATTTTAGATTACTGTGCCCTTTTTGTTTTTGTTGGGTACCCATGGATGCGAATGGGTATTATAAAAGTTGAAATATTGTCAAGCCCACTTCATAAATGGGTGTAGACAAATTCCAAGTCACGAGGTACAACAAATGTTGATGCTCCAACATTTATGCCAAAAAGGAAAATATTGATGCCACCATTAATGATGAACTTCCATCTGGGAACGCCTATATATGGTTAATTGTCTCAGGTCGGTAAAGCGTTTGACAAATAAATAAGGCAAGTAAAAGCTTAATTCTATGCATCTCTAAGGGCGTCCACGGTGGGACGAGTATCCCAAAAAATCAAAGATTAAAAATTTTAATTTTTAGTCCGGTCCAAGAACAACGGTATATGGTCGGGCGGTGTCCTAGCGTATCATTTGTTGAGACGGGCGTGATCCTAACATAACGCTTGTGCGAGACGGTCTCCTAGATGAACGCTCGATGTTGGGCGAAAACGTAAGATAACGCCTGATAGTGGACGGTCTCTTAGGACCACGCCCAAGAGACAGGCGGAGCACTAGACAATCGCCTGATGGGCGGTGTCCTAGCATCACGCCTGGTCGAGTGTGACCTGTGCGAATGGAGCGTGTGAGAAGAAAGGGTCGGGCGGTGTCCTAGCGGCTCGCCTAGAATTCCAAGCGGATTGCTAGCGGCCTTCCCCATCAACCCTTCCTTCTTCTTCATCCGCAACACCAATTTTTTCTCATTTTTTCTCCTGAAGCCTCCAACTTTAGAAACTCCGCCACCACACCAACACCACCAGCACTACAGCAGCACGCAACCTGATTTTGTGAGAAACCCCTCGTCAATTTCGAAGGTAATAACCTTAATCTTTATTTTTAGAAGTGATATCCTTAATTTTTAATATAAAGAATACATTTAATTTTGTTTAACATTGTATTTTGATTTTGATTATGAGAATTGAAGTTATAGTGTTTTAATTGAATTGAATTTAGAAGTATTGTAGTTATTGTGTTTTAAAATTCGGATTAATTTTTTTTTTGGTATTTTAATTGAATTGAAGTTATAATTGATAATGAGAATTTGAGGGTTTAATTGAATAGAAGAAGTTGTTGAATTTAAGTAAAAATTGAAAAAGTATTTAGTTAATTTTAGTTGGGTGGTGGATAATTATTTGATTAATTGAATAATATTATTGTTTATGAAATATGAGAACTCTATTATGTTGATTTTTTATTTAGCCGTAAAATTTACGCAGATTCTGAAGATGAACGTAAATGATATGTATGTTGTTAGAAGATCGCGACGAATTGGTGGTGTGGATCGACTTATCAGGATTGAACCTGAAGGTGGTGGGGTTGTTGATCCACCTAGGGATGTTGATTTGGTGAATGAGGAAGTTCAACCACCAATCTTTATTGATTTGGTGAATGACGAAGTTCAACCACCAGTGGTTGATAACCGAATGTCTGTTATAAGGGATCAAACAGATGTGCTGGTCAGGACACTGACCCTTTCGCTTGAATCTGGGGAGTTGATGAGTATTGCAAAACAACGGGGAGTTCTACAAGTGCTTAAGGAGATAACAACCCTATTTTCTGAAGAGAATGAAAATCGCCCCAACTAAATGAATTTTCTACTTAGATGTTTTAATCTTGTTGTTTATGGTGTTGAACCTTATTAGTACTTTTATTACGAATACCATTCTGTTAATTTACCGTGAAAGAGTTGGTTGTAGTTTGTGAACACCATATGCAGTTGCAAAGTTATTTTCTTTATTACCTAGTTATAACAATATGACAATATCTTACTAGGTTCATACATATTCCAACAGTTGCTTACATATTTATTGAAACTTAACCTTCTTACATGTTTGACATAAGTAGTATCTGTTCCCAATAGGTTCAGGTTTTTTAAAAGTGAGCAGCTTCATCTTACCATCACAACATGGATCTGTGCATGGTAAGAGGTTGGTTCTGCAGTTATAAGCCATGTGATCAGCTTCCCCACATGAGTAGCAGTATAATTTCTTCTCTTTTAACCACTTTTCATCATCTGGTAAGGTTGGTGGAATAAGTGGTGGAATACCTTGGTGTGAAGCTACATAAGCATCTAACCAGATGAAAACTCCACAGCAATTGCATTTCACATAAGATTGAAATCCAGTATTTTATTTTTTTGCTTTTCTAAGAAACAGGTACCCCTTGCAGTTGGTTAGTGTGCGTTTTATAACTGGAGTGCCAACGGTCATATTATTTTAAAATGTAAAAATCAGACCGTTGGATCTGAATTAAGCTTAGATACTGTTAAAGGCATGTGAATCTTTAAAAAACAAAAAAATTTAAAATAAAATTATGATACATTAAGATAACAATATATCGGTTAAAAATAAACTGAAAATAACTTAATTAGTTCATAAAAGTTGAAACTTAATATGACAATGCTAATAAGACTGCCCTTCACAAAGGTTTAAGGTATTCCAAGAATCCTTTATGGTTGGTTTAATCTTTTCTTCAAAATGTCTACCTTCCTAAGTTCGATGTACTGTCTTGATACCGGATCCATCCCGGAGACATCCATCATCATTATATGAAACTCCTCATCCGCTTCTTTCCTAGCTTGTTTTGCCGCACACTTTGCCGAAGACTCATCTAGTTTTACTGCAAACTCGGCTTCTCTCTGCGCCATTTTCATTTTTGTTTGTTCTGTATATTTGGTGTTGAAGTTTTGTTGCTCTTTAATAATAGTTTCCATCATTTCTTGTTGGCCACTACATTTTGCTTTCCCTTTTGTCTTCTGTCGTTTCGCCTATTTTTTTTCCATTTGACGGATATATGTGTTAGGGATATCTCCTATGTCTTCATAGCTACTAGAATTTTCTAGGCTTATTTCCTGTGTTTCCCGGTTTTCCTCACCGTTTTTGTAATATGACTCAGCTTGTGATGAATCGAAAACAGCTGTCGATCGTCGGGAATATTTTATATTATCTAACATAATTGTGTAGCACTCGTCATGCTTAAAACTTTTCCCACCATTAGCTTCATTGAAAAGCCTCCTTACTTCTGCAATCTATTTTTTTAGTTCAATTTAGTGGAAGATATACAATTCAAAACAGTAATGTAATCGTCAAAATTAAATGAGTAGTTACCTTGTTTTCGGGGCCCCATCCAGTATGGTGTTCACGTTCCACTTCCGCCTCCTTTGCAGAGAAAAGTGCTACATCTTTACTTATTCCCTGAAATCGTTTCTGAAGGGAGGTCCAACTGCGTTGTGGGGCTGGCTTCTAGCGACACACTATATTAGTTTAAATTCCAAGCGGAATTCTAGGAGGCCGCCTGGTGTTGGGCGTAGCTTCAAGGCACCGTTTCGTCCAAGCGGAATTCTAGGAGGCCGCCTGGTGGTGGGCGTGATCCTAGACGCACGTTTCATCAGGCGTTATCTTAGGATTACGCTTCTTCAGGCGGAGATTTTAAATACCTCCCGTGTTTTCAAGCGGTACGCTAAGAGAACGCCTACCATCAAACGTTATACTAGACAACCGCTTACCATCAGGAGGACGCCTAAGACACCGCTCGACTAAACCAAGTTTAGTTCAGAAAAAAGACTAAATGTAGTCTGCTACAGTGAAAAATCTGGACTAAACCCCAAATTTAGTCGCGTCGCTGCGCCTCACTTTTTCCGACCAAAGACTCTATTTGATCTTTACTCCGTGTTTTGATCGTCCCATTGTGGACGCTCTAAAGTCCCAAGTCCCCATATGTGGTTTTTTTTTTCTTCGAAAGATAGGGCAAAACCCACACGCCTCTTTCTTTGACGCCCAAAATCTACACCTCCTTCGTTTAAAAAACTAAATCCTCTAATGAATCAATAGAACTCGCAATAAAGTGTGAAATAAATCATTCTCACAAATAGATTCCAAATTTTTAACTCCATTCAAATCCAATTTTCAATCAATCGTCTCTTCTACATATATTTTTTCACCTTTAATTTTTTTTCGGGAGAAATAATATCAAAAGTTCCATATGTTTGTCGAATATCTTTTCTCTTTCCTTTTAATACTCCAAAAGAATACTACATTGATGAATATGAATATAGTTTTAAAACAAAGATGCTATACCTACCACAATTTCTACCGCTAAAAATCCCAAAAAGGGAATCTAACGGTTTTTGGATGCCCTATTATTGAGATTAAGAATGGATAAAAATTGGACCAAACAGAGGTTGGAATTTTTGATGGAATTTCCGACTGTCACGCTATTTTTTATTTTAAAATGCTAATAGTGTGACCAAAGTCATTCTAAAACACTACTTATAAAGTAGTGTTTGAAAGGGTAAAAGGGATTACATATGCATTATGCACGAATTGACGTAGTAATTATCTGCGGATATTCGATGAACTTTTCACTCTTTCTTTGTTTATCTTTGAAAAAACATGTTCCATATTGTACGAAGTCACTTGCTAATTATTATGACTTGACTGAACTTTGATTAAATTCAGTCTTGTTTACTCGGTTCAGTTGTAACTAATTTATAAAACTTAGAACCTGTTTTTCTTCGTTTATCTTAACTTAAATTTGTTTCGTTCTCATTTAAAGTTCAAGCAATTAAGCAACAAGTATTAAAAACAACATCCTAACGTATTTCGATAAATTATAATCTCAGTAGTTCTTCTATCCTAAATTAGATTACTTAATCAAATAACTATTTCAAAAAATTTACAGTCTCGTTTAATGGTTTTTTATAGATAAAAAATTGATACTGAACAAGTTTTGAATTCGAATTATTAATATAATTTTATTTAATTAATACTCTTCTCCTAGACGCAAGTAGTAATTCTTTTGATCTTATGACTGTTTATCTAAGTTTAACTACCTGTGCGTAACGGGGACGACCACGACCCCTGTAGAGAAAGCAAAAGAGAGTCGGTTCTTTGAAATTTCTGGCTTATGCTTTACTTTTTTGGACTGTAAAGGTCTAAGTTTTGATTAGGACATAAAAGTTGGTGTTTTTCCAAGCATTATAAATACAGAATGCCATGCTTGGAACTATGTTAAACTTCTAAGAGATATCTAAAACTCTCTAAGAAACTAGAGCTACAGACAATTCACCCTGTTGATCAAGATAGTTGGAAAAATTACTAAAGAAAATGGTTAGGGTTCAATGCTGTGAGAAAATGGGACTGAAGAAAGGACCATGGACAGTTGAAGAGGACCAGATTTTGATCACTTACATTAGTCATCACGGTCATGGCAATTGGCGGGCGCTTCCAAAACAAGCCGGTATGTACTCGCGAAGTTTTGTTATTTGCTAAAGAAACATTGAGACATTCAATTAGGCAATGAAATTGATAAACCATTATTGAATAGTTATGGCTTAATTGTGAGTTCTTAGCAATTTCTTGTTTTATTTCTTTTGGTTTGTTGGTACAGGTTTACTTAGATGTGGGAAGAGTTGCAGACTTAGATGGACTAATTACTTGAGACCTGATATTAAGCGAGGAAATTTTAGTAATCAAGAAGAAGAAACAATCTTCATGCTGCACGAGATGCTCGGTAATAGGTGTGCACTCAGACCAGGTTTTCGTAATTCGAATATTCGTAGAATTCATCCAGCGTAGCTACCTAGCTAATCAACATCAATAATCAAATTATTCCTTTCTATTTTTGTTTTTTGACATCTATGTGCAAGTCAAGTATTCTTGTGTTGATATTGCTAATCGCACTTCATATGAGATTAGATACTGCAAGAAAATTAGAGTTCATAACTCAAACTCTGTTTCGCTAATTTTTAACTAGTTTAAGAAAAAATTATTTATGCTGGAAAAAAGAAAAAAAAAACTGACAAAATTCTGTGTTTTCTATTTAGTTAAAACTTGAGATCACATGATATAAACTGTATGTGTCACTGTGTTGTTGCATATAATAGCCTCAAATTTGGGTTATTTATGGCTAAAGTAAGAGCAACTCAACTGTCTTATTTATTTTTTGTTGTCTTGGTGTTTTACCTTCAGATGGTCAGCAATTGCAGCACGCCTACCGGGAAGAACAGACAATGAAATTAAAAATGTTTGGCACAATCATCTCAAGAAGAGACCGTGTAAACAGAATCAAACTAACCCTGCAGCCCAACATTATGCTATGGACATAGAAATTGTGAATCAAAACCTACGGGTGAATTGAAATTATCAAAGTTGGAAAATCAGAAATACGTTCAACTTGTTGGAATCTTGCAAAAATGAACAACAACGTTAGATGTATCAGAATAATATATGTAAAGAACTGAATTGAAAACAACTCTACCACGGACAACTACGAGGGCAGAATCATAGGTTCAACAAGTTGTCCTTAACATATTAGTTCGTGGGTATACTCGAGAAGAGCAATGCTAAACCCCAACGTGCGAAGATGTGTCCAGGATAAGACTGCCCGATATAGCTTGTATTAGCACAATACAAACTACCCACTCTTGAACTTAGCAACAGGGAAGGAAGGGAAATAAACACTCAAAAGCGCAAAACAAAGCGAGAAGATGGTGAAAAGAAGACAAGATAGTAGCCGCTTCTGGGATGAATTTCAACTCTGAAAACATTTTGTATTTATAGGAAAAAAGAAACCTTTAGGGTTTCAGATTTCTTGTAAATCAAGTTTTCCCATGATAAACATAAAAAGAATCCTTTAGGGTTTCGGATTTCTTGTAAAAATAATAGATCATGGTTGATGTCTTTCACATTCGTAGGCCCAATACATAAGTTAGCCCATGTATTGTTTTCCCAAGATAAACATAAAATGAATCCTTTAGGGTTTCAGATTTCTTGTAAAAATAATAGATCATGGTTGATGTCTTTCACATTCGTAGGCCCAATATATAAGTTAGCCCATGTATTGTTTGCCCACCCCATTCCACCCTCTAGTTTTACATACTATCCATATGAGAATAGTTATATAGTGGACATCCTTCTCTAGATTACCCAATGTGGGATTAAACTAAAGAGTTTCATTCACTCAAGGAAATGATTGAGTATCCAAGACAAAAACCATTTAGTTTAAAACTCATTTTCTCCAACACAACTATCCCCACAACATTCATCTAGTGAATTCTCCTCAACTACAGAATTTTTTGATGCATTTGCTGACAACCGTGATATGAACATCAATGAGAATACAAACATGGACGAAAACATTTGGCCACAAGCATTATCCATAGAAAGTTTCAAGACAAATGAAGATTATTCGGCCATCACCACAGACCCATATCTTCAAATTCCTTCACCTATGCTTTCTACAACTTATGGTTCTAGCGTCCAATACACAGATTTCTGGTACAAGTTATTGATGGAGGCAGGGGAACTGATGCAATTTCTGAGAAGTTAAAAAATATAGTATAATGCTTGAGTTTTCTTGTAGTTTAGAAGTATGAAGTCGATGTCACTGTAGTATATACCAATGATTTGAATTCAAAACTATTTTTTTGCCGACCGAGATATAAAAGAAAAGGTATGATGCTCAAGGTAAAGTACCGAATTCTTTATCGACCTGAGAATAAAAAAATAAAAAAATAAATAAATATTGTGATGCTCAAGGTAAACAGTGAAATGTAAAAAAGTTTCCTTAAAAATTGGAACCTAGGAGGAGCGAAAACTTTCCGTTGTTGCATAAATTAGAATAGGGCTGCACATCGGTGGTTAGTTCGGTTTTTTCCCTAAATCGAAGGCCGAACCGATCATAGAATGATTCTCAAAACTGAAACCATAACCAAACCGATTAAACTTCGGTTCCGAATTGGCTCGGTTCGGTAACGGTTTTCATCGATTTTTATCGATTTAAACTCATAAACAAAAACAAATTTCTTCATCTATTTCTCAATTAATCTGATTCTTTTCTACAAGGTGATTAAAACAAGTACTACAACATTCAAAAATTTACTAAACCATGTACCGCTCCCTGATTAAACAACAATACCTAACAACAAACATAAGAAAAAAAACAGGAAAGACAAAAATACATACAAAAAATCAACTAGGGTTTCTACATTTATGCCTCGGTATAATCCTTGTCTTCTTATTATTCCTAGTTGTATTTCCAGCCAATTCTAATACCCGAAAAAATCACAATTTCACATACAAAATTAGATCTGTCTAAAAGTTTGGAGAAGAATTAAGAAATTCCAGAAATTATTGCTGCCATAAAAAATTCCTTGCACATTAGAAAGAAGGAGGCTAAGTTATTGCTGCCATGTTCATTGCTTCTATCACATCTTACATATCCATAACTTATACAAAAATATTATATATCTGATTTCAGAAAAAACCCAAATCGAAAAAATAAGAGAAGATATTAACACCTTCTCCTCCTTTCCCATATCACATATCCATAAATTCTTCAAAAAAAAAAATCATCATTGAAATTCACTTCAAATCCTCATATGTAACTAATTCATCGGCAATATCTAAACCCTAATTGTAAAAAAAATCAAATTGAAGAAGCTAGGGTTTTAATTATAACACAAAATCGAACTTCAAAAACAAAAGTTAAGAAATTCATATTGATTAAAAGCTAGGGTTTCGATTGATGGAGAAGAAAATCAACTGAACAAATTGTTTCCTTGTTATTGGTACTGTTGTTGTTAATGGTGATGGAAGTGGTGGATGATGGTGAGTGGTGGTGGTGTCGTGGTGGTATTATGAGATTGTGTCTGTGAGAGGAAGAAGAAGAAAAAAGGAAGAAGAACCTAGGAGAAGAAATGAAGAAGAAAAGAAAAATAAGTTGTTGCTTTGTAACCTTTGTTGTTGCTGTGAATGGTTACTTTGAGTGGTGGTGCTGTGAGGGTGTAAAAGGAAGAAGAAAAAGTGGACACCGAAAGAAATGAAGAAGAAAAGAGGAGTTTTTCTCATTTATGATTTAGGGTTATATATATATCGAAGGCTAGGATTAAACACCTATAAAAATCAATGTCTAGAATTTAGTCGGTCTAACTCGGTTCGGCTTGGCCGGTTCTGGACCTCAAACTGTGAATCTAGACGACAGATCAACGGTTCCTATTTTAGAAGCCATTACCGACCGTTGGATAAATGGTTCGGTTCGGTTCCAGCACGGTTCTGTTGGTTTCGGCTTGGTTCAGTCGATCCGTCTGGTTTTCTGTGCAGCCTAAGATTAGAGTGTTTGAATAAATTTATAACCATCTGTTTTTTTTTAAGAGGACAAAAATATAGGCGGCACAGAGTCTGTGTGTCTGTGGGCAGTGAGTTTGTTCACCACTTCTTGTAGCGGGGTTTGTTGGAAAATTTAGCTACAAAGCGAGGATGAAATACAAATCAAGGATATTGTTACTTCCGACATCAAAACTCCGTAAAAAAAAACTTTAGACAATTATTTCGACCCTCCCAATTAATTGGCGATTAAAAACGGGTATATGAAATAATGACTCTAGGATACTATGACGCTTTATAATAACGTAATCGGATTCAAGGTTCGACTCCTTGATCCAACCAAAAATACACAATAATAAGATTCCGATGATGCTTAGAGAGAAAGCAGAAAAAAGTTTATATCGTATTTGAATGAGAGAACATCTTCACTACTTATAGCCGGATTTATGTCCATCGAAGATGTTTCTTCATCTCCAACAGGAACTTCAAAGGGGCATTAATGGTGGCTTATGGAAAGAGACCACACTATTTAAATTAAACTAATTATGAATTAGGTTTTCAAATTAAAACTCCCTTGGACGGAGACCTCGTTTGGATCGTGACCCCCTTGGACCGAGACCTCCCTTGGATCGAGACCCACCTTTGATCGTCAATCCCCTTGGACGGAGACTTCCCTTGAACATAGACCCCATTGGATCATGACCCCCCTTGGATCGTGACCCTCTTTGGACCCCCTGTAACGATAAACATATTTGAAAATATCCAACATTCTCCCCTTATTTTTAAAAATCAAAAAACAGTAAAAAACTTTCAAAATTGGAATGACTGCATCATTCAAGTGACTGCCTACGTAACCGAGTGGGAGCAAGCCAATGTAGTTTAAGCAATATTGGGAATATGCAACATCGTAGAAACCAATACATAAATGATAGATATCTTTTGGACAGGGCCGACCCTGAGATTAGTGATGCCCGAAATAAATACTGAAAATATTACCCCCATGACATTTTCATTTGATCAGGTCAATACAGGCATTAAGAAAAGGAAAAATAACGATGTAAAGGAAAATAAGAATTCTCTATATCCAAATTTTATCTAAATAGATATTTTAAAATTATTGTCATGCATACAACTTATTTTCTAATATGGTTTGGTTGTAATTATTAGCATTGACTGTGTACAATTAGTAGTATTCATTTTGTATGGGACCATGATAAGTGCATAAAATATATTATTTTAATATCAATTTTTTATGTTTTTTCTAGCTATTTTTCTTGTATTTTTAGTATATTACGCTTATTTTAGTTTTTGTAGGTACTTTGGAGTCACATTAAGTAAAAGAAAAAAATTAGAGGTTTACGGCATCGCTTGACAATATTTGATGTGAGTGGACTCAAAACTAGCAAGAGCACAAGTCTCACTTGTGTCAAAAACAGAAAATTACTAGGGGGTACCCAATTGTTTTACGAAGAAGTGCTAAAGGGAGTGGAACTGCTTGTTTATAAATGAGGCCGTACATCTACTCAAGGGAAACCACTTGCTAAAGTGCATAAAGGCTGGGGGCAGACAAGCTGGGCGCCTAAATCTATTCCTAGTTCTATACCTAAAACTAGGTTCTCCTTCACATACAGCGATCAAGATTCAAGAACATAGCTTCCACCCCACCGCCGGGTAACCAATTGGTCTCAGTGGCTCGAGTTGCTTATGGGTCAAGAACACGACAAGCATTCAGGTTGTGGTTTAGTGAAGAGTCGAGTGTTGCTGGCAGAGAAACAAACAGAGAACAATGTGTGAGATAGAGAATCAGGTTGTTTAGAGAAGTCTTGCTGCCATTGAATGAGTTCGAAAGCACAGTTAGAGACAGAGAAAGAAGATGGATCTGAGAATAAAAGATGAGATTGGAAATGGGTTGAGAAAGGAACAAATTGGTTGAAGTCGTGAAACAGATTGAAGAGATGAAGGTGGTTCTTGTTGTTGGGTTCGAAGCTGTGGGTGTTGCGGTTTGAATAAGTGAAGAAAGAACTGAATCTGTGATGAAGCTCGAGATTGAGAAGAATGAAGACAAGTCACTACTGCCGTTTGGTTTCAATAAGGTAAAGAAGATCTTGCAGCTGATAGACAAGAATTGATAGTTCAGATGGAAAGAGGGTGATGAAATCTGTTGGTTTAAATTGAAGAGAATGATGGCAGTGAAGATTAGAGAATGGGTTAGTGCTGTTTAGTGTGAACCAATCGAGAACTTATGGGGTTAGAGAGGATTGAACAGATGTGTGGAGTTGTTCTCAACTCGAGTTGCTGCCATTGCTGTTTGAAGTTATGCCGTGAACTGAATTGAATGGTGTGTGTGTGTTATGGAATGAATTGTGCTATGCAGGGACGGAGAATTGGATAATTGACATAATCAAAAGTTCATGCCGGAGTTACCATCCTAAATGCACGGGAGATGTTTGATTGAATGTCCCAGTGAAATTAGCCGAGAATTGAAAGAATTAATGTATGGACGGACTATGGGCCTGTTTCTGGGTTGGAATTTCTTATGAGCCTGATTTTGTGGTCATGTGTTTGGGCCAGACGTGTTTAGTCTAGGTACGCTTTCCAAGGATTTTGGACTTGATTTAATTTTGGAAACCTAGGGTTAGAGTTCTATTCTAAGAAGGTATCTATAAGGGAGAAAACTATAAAAGAGCAACATGAACAAGAGAGGGAGATATCTAGGTTTTCACCTAGTTCTCTTCTCACCTCTTCTACTTCTTTTTATGGGTTCGCACGGGGAAATTTCTAACATCTAGGGTTTGCAATTTCTTTTCTTCTTGAATTCAATTGTGTAAACTCCAATTTATGAGTAGTTAATTTTATTGTTGGTTAGGGAATAACTGGATTTCTCAAATATGGTTTTTGGTTTGATAAATTAGTTTTGTCTCAATATTATCGATTAAGATTCACTACAAATATCTAATTGATTGATTGTTTGCTTAGTTAAGTTGCAAATTGATTGAACTCACACTCATATCTAAAGCTAATTTAGGGTTTATTATACGCAAAAGTGGTATTCATTGAATATAAGTAGCATAGTGTGGTTATTGCTTGTAGTGATGCATTCTAGTAATTGCATGTGAATAATGACCTTTGTTAATTTTAATTAGTGCGTTTTCCACGTTCAATTGCATTGATTAGCCTAATTTTATGAATCTTAATGCTCCTTGGGAATTAAACTTGATTAATCTTTACACATTAGGTTGTTCTCTTGGTAGAATTCATATTCACATCTTTCAATGTGTTTGTTGATGATTTAAGGAAATTTACGGGATATTCTTACGATCAAGGTATTCTAGGGATTTTGATAAAACGAGAATAAATATCAATTATAATTAGTTTCTCTATCAAACTTTCTAACCGTTCTTCATTAGTTTCTGCCTCAACAAGAATCTCGGCATCAACATTATCAATATCATCCTCGACAAATTTAAATGGGTCTTCCACACAATTGCTCAATTCAGTTTCATTCTCAACATACTGCTCTTCGTTTTCAGGCTCACCGTAATCAAAATCTTCATCGGTTTCTCAACCTTTATCAGAACGTCGTTTAAATTCCATAAGAATGGTCCTACTAATTTCTTCGAGAAGCTCTTCCGGGGCTCCGTCATCTTCCAACTTGAATAGTTTCTGAGTAAGTTTTCTGATATTCACACGCTTTCTACCATTAACTACAATAGAATCTCTTGAACACGACTTTTCCCTTTGAATGGGTGAATGGTCATTATTAAGATCAGGAGTTGAGTTAACTACACAATTATCAGCAAAAATCAGATTCGGAGTTGGAATAACTTCATAACTGGTGTAAGGATTTTCGAAAGGTTCAAAATCATCATCGTATCCCATAAAATAACGTCGCTCACGTTCTCAAAGCTCTTTTAGCTTCTAGAATTACTGCACATGATGCCACTTCATCTATCAATTGCTCAAACCTTCTATCAAGTTCTCTCAAACTTGGTAGTCTTACACCATTACTTGCGGTAGAGTTTCTAAACCTTGTCTCCTCCCGTTGAATAGGTGCATGATCATAATTACGATCAAAAGTAGATTTAGATAAACCATCATAAGCATAAACATCCTCCCCTCCTTGTAATTGTTCACTTACATACCTAATTTAAGGAGATTAGCATGTATGAGAATAATTAAAAGGGTACGTGGAATATTGGTCATACCCAAAGGATTGGTTGTGATTATACTCCCCGTATGGTTGGAAATTATCATCGGGTTGAGATTGAAAATCAAATTGATTACCATTAAGACCTTGATCTTGTGCACCGTACATGGAATACAAGTGCCTGAAACAAGATTCTCAAAACTAGGTTAGAAAATAATAAAAAAAAATCAGAAAAAAAAAACTAAAAAAAACTAAAAAAAAAAAACTATCCGCTATGCCTCCCCGGCAGCGGCGCCAAAAATTTGTTCGGTTGTCAGTCAAGCAAAATTAATTCAAGTTCTTACTTCACTAATATAAATTAAAGTATAGTAATAATAACAAGTTCGTTCCCACAGAGAGGCAGGTGATTGTTAATTACTTTCGATTACTTATGTAAACAGAGGGGTTTTGATTGTGATTATAACTAAATTGTACTAAAACAAATAGATTAAAACGAATATCAGAGACAAAGAACACTGGTTAGAGAGTTCATCTTCCATCTCCAACATGTTATCAACTAAATCATACTCAATATTCATGCACTCTCAGTATCAATAACCCTAAAGCATCATATCGCATGCTTACTCCGGAAAAACTCCTATTATAATCAAAGGCGCAAGAGCCACTATTTGAATCATTTTCAACGAATAACTTGGCGCAAGAACCACTCAAGTTTAACCCAATGAAAGCAATGGTCTTTGTAAGTTGAGGTTATTCTAAGCAATCCGGCGCAAAAGCCACATAGATTTAACCTAGGTCACACTTCTACATATAATTGCATGGTAACATCCCGTCATTGACAATTATGTTATGCTACTTGTAACAAGGATCTTTTGACAATTCCGGATCTCAAACCCTAGTTTAGATATAGATGCCAATGCATGCTCATCTAATTCGCGACTTAAACAAACAAGCAATCGATCATACAAGGCGTTATAAACGGTAGAACATAAGCGATATTGAAGAGATTATGAACATATGAGAATGAATACTTCAATTAATAAACATGTTTTCCAACTTAGGACTACATCTCTAACCAATAAGAAAGGTTTAGTTCATCATGGGTTTCTCAAAATCCATGGAAAATAATCAAGAAAGCAAGTAAAACAAACCCTAAAAATCGTGATGTTCAATCGCAACTCCAAGCCCTACTTCTTGTTCTCCTTGTGTTTTCAAGTGTCAAAAAGTTGTATCCTTATGGTTATGGAAGTCTTCTTATATAGTCTTCATCATATCAAGGTGTTAGAGTCCTAATGGGACCATGATACCTTGATTTAGAAGTCAAAAACATATCTTAGAAGTGTCTCTCGTCGAGTCATAATTGGTAGTCACGACACCCTCCTTATCTACCGATTGTAAGAGCTCAAAATATGACTTTCCTTTGTCCAAAACTTGCCATAATCGGTAGATAACTTTCCATAATCGGTAGACTCGATTTCCATGTTACCTACTGATTTTTGGAGCTCAAAAATGAAGTTTTTATTTACCAGAAACTGCCTATAATCGGTAGATAAATTTCCCTGTTATCTCCCGATTATTTTACTGAGTGTTTCATTATTTTGCTGAGTTATAGTCTCGTGAGGGTTTACAAGAGGTATACCCACAAAACCTAAGTTCTAACTCTCAAATATTCCAGAGCACCTGCATCCAAAAAGCTACCAAGACATAAAGTTTCTGCACACTAACAATAAGAAGTTAGAAGTATAAAGAACATTATTCTCGTGTTTAACCCGTGAGTTAGGAGAAAACCACCATATGAAAGAATCCAGGTTCGAGAGCGACCGAATGTTTTTGCCTCACTAACAATATCTTATGAATTTGACACTCAAAAGACGCACTTAATAGTTCTTACATATGTGCAGGAAAGAGTGGATATAGAAATCCTGCACACATTGAATGGTAGGACGGAAAGGTAACCTTCCGAATCATATGAAGATGTTATCCCATAGAACGTGGGACGAAAAAGAACCCCTTTTTGTTTTTCTAGTGACCTCTAATAAAGTAAACCACTATGGGAGGATGGGAATGCTTACTTACCTTCTCAACCGATCGGCAATCAGCACCACTCTTACAACATCCAATAGAAACGTCTGCGGTCTTCAACTGTTGATGATGAACTCTTGAACTTCGTAGAACCTTGATAATTTGTAACTTTTTTCCTCAATTTCTTGTTGTTTGAAACTTATTTATAGAGTTTTTATTCCCCATGACCTTATTGATTGAATACAAAATAAAATAAAATAAACTAAAGCAATGATAAACATTTTTTTTTCTATTTTTTTTATGACTTCAAAATATAAACTGAAAAATAAATAAATGATGAAACTACTACGGCCATGGGATAAAGACTTTACCACTTGATTTTTCACAACTTGTATTGCCTCGATATCATAAACTTCACTAACTCACATCTTTTGTTTTCTTTCGCATTTGTACATAAGTCTTCAACATGTATATATAATTCTGCTAATTATATTGTTGCTTTACTTGAATATGAAATTTGCTCTTTCTTGAACGGTTGCTTGTAAACCTTGACTGTCTTCAACTTTCCTTCAAATTTTGATGTTCCTCTTGTTGATGATGATATGTTTCTATGGACCTGTTGTTTTCGAGAGAATGGTGCCAACTGCAAACAAGACTACAAGATAGAGTTGAAAATTCTGATGTCACCCTCATGATTGATAGAAATAGCACTCAAGATATCAAAAAGTAGTGCTGAAATTGGTGCGAGGTTAGGTAGCTCATCATTCTACCCGGAATTTGCGCAGATGAAACACTCTAAACGGACAATTGAAGGCTTGGTGCCTCACTCATGGGTATTGAATGACCAACTCTTCTAATACTGTATTCTTTACCAGCGGTTTAAGTTCATTTTTGTCAACTCTAGCCTCTCAACAACTAAACACTCCGAATATAGTTCTCTAATACTTCTAAGTTCAATTATTTCGGTTAGAACTCCGTATGTAAACGTAGCTAGAAGTATACTAAGTGACTCCAAAATCTCTAAAAGTTGAAGGTTTTCATGCAAAAATGTACAAAAGTCTTAAAAGTCTACCTACAAAAGCAAATACTAAAAACTCCATATGCTTAATTACTCCCCCACACTTAAACTTTACATTGTCCTTAATGTAAATTGATTCCTCCAATGTAAAATCAAGATGGGAAATCCTAACATGATATGAAAAACTAATAAAAATCAAAAGATAAAGATAGAAATACAAAACCAATGGGTTGCCTCCCATTTACCGCTTGGTTTAACGTCTTCAACCTGACATTCTGGTGGTCCATAAACAAATAATCTAAAAATTTGGTGATCCAACCATAGAACAATCTGCATTGCAAATATTAACTTCACACAAACATTAGTACAAGAAAATAATAGTGAAGTTATCAATCGATAGAAGTTCCCCCCACACTTAGTCTTTTCTACACTTGGAAGTGGAGAGAGAACATAGAATTCGGGAACTTCTATAGACTCCTCATTGCTAACCTGCATAGTATGAGAATCAAATATTCCCAACAACATATATTTAGAAGCAAAGTCACTCAACAATTTTTCTGAAGCATCAAGCCAAAACGAGGTGAAGGAAAAGGATCAATAAGCAAAGGTTTCAGTCAAACCTTCTAAAGTTTCTTGAATTATGGGATCCTTATCTTTTTCAAAAATTTCTAATGAATTACTTACCTCTTGTGTATTGTGGTCCTCTATCAAACTCTCTAACCGTTCTTCATTAGTTTCTGCCTCAACAAGAATCTCAACATCAACATTATCAATATCATCCTCGATAAATTTAAACGGGTCTTCCACACTATTGCTCAATTCGTTTTAATTCTCAATATACTGCTCTTCGTTTTCAGACTCACCATAATCAGAATCTTCATAGGTTTCCCAACCTTTATCAGCACGTCATTTAAATTCCATACGAATGGTCCTACTAATTTCTTCGAGAATCTCTTTCGGGGCTCCGTTATCTTCCAACTTGTATAGTTTCTGAGTAAGTTTTCTGATATTCACACGCTTTCTACCATTAACTACAGTAGAATCTCTTAAACATGACTTTTCCCTTTGAATGGGTGAATGGTCATTATTAAGATCAGGAGTTGAGTTAACTACACAATTATCATCAAAAATCAGATTCAGAGTTGGAATAACTTCATCACTGGTGTAAGGATTTTCGAAAGGTTCAAAATCATCATCGTATCCCATAAAATAACGTCGCTCACGTTCCTTTCTCAAAGCTCTTTTAGCTTCTAGAATTGCTGCACATGATGCCACTTCATCCATCAATTGCTCAAACCTTTTATCAAGTTCTCAAACTTGGTAGTCTTACACCATTACTTGTGGTAGAGTTTCTAAACCTTGTCTCCTCCTGTTGAATAGGTGCATGATCATAATTACGATTAAGAGTAGATTTAGATAAACCATTACAAGCATAAATATCCTCCCTTCCTTGTAATTGTTCACTTACATACCTACTATAAGGAGATTGGCATGTATGAGAATAATTGAAAGGGTACGTGGAATATTGTTCATCACCAAAGGATGGGTTGTGACTATACTCCCCGTTTGGTTGGAAATTGTCATAGGGTTGAGATTGAAAACCAAATTGATTACCATTATAAGCTTGATATTATGCACCGTACATGGAATACAAGTGCCTGAAACAAGATTTTCAAAACTAGGTTAGAAAATAAAATAAAAGAAAAAAAAAAACTAAAAAAAGAAAAAAAAAATCCAAAAACAAATAACAGTTTGCTATGCCTCCTCGGCAGCGGCGCCAAAATTGGTCGGTTGTCAGCCAAGCAAAATTAATTCAAGTTCTTACTTCAATAATATAAATTAGAGTATAGAACAAGTTCGTTCCCACCGAGAGGTGATGTAATTTTAGAAGTGGTAAATAAAGGTTCGATTCTCGAACTTGTGAAGGTAATGATTTTAGAAAATATTAAACTTAATCTAAACTAATAAAAATCAGGAAATTAAACTAGAGAATATTTTTAGAAAATATGGAGAAAACTAGGAATCAAGATTCAGTTATTTCTAACAATTCATGTGATTAATCATGTAATTCTTTTTAACAATTTAATTCAAGTTTGCCAAAAATATGTTTCCTAAAAGAATAATTGTAAATCCTAAGCATGAGACATCAAGAGTAATTAACTAAGCATGACCCATCAAAAGAGAACACAACTATTTAATAAAAACCATTTTTTTCTAATTTAAATCCATGCAAATAATAATAAAAGAATTATAAATAATTAATTAAAAATAGACTTACCACATAAAATTGAGAGAAAAACCTCCTCCATCATCCCAGTAAATAAACTTAGCCCATGGAGAAGAAAACTTGCTCAAAAGATCTTTTCATTGCTCAAAAAGTTGATTACAAGGTGAAATAATAGTGCAACAGCTGAACAGATACGTTTATAAGTGTTACAGAATAAGGTTCAGCCGTTACAGAAGTGTTTCTAAGCAACAAAGGTTTAAAAGGATAGGCAACAGTTATAAGTGTGGCTGAGTCGTCTTCTCAGACGGTGGTAGATGAAGAACAGCACCGGCGGTGACCGGATCGCTGTCCAGTTCCGGCCAAACTCCGGTGACTCCGAAAATCAATCTCTAGGCTTCCTCCCTTGCTTCTCTTGGATTCTCTTCATATATATAGGCTCTACAAACCCTAGGGAGAGTTCTAAACCTAATAGAACTCTTTAAAACACTCCAAAATCTTCCCAAATCCGAATCAAAGAGTGATTCCTTTTTCCGGCCAAATTCACTTCGGGAACCTCTTTTTCCGGCTTAAATCACTCCAAATCGATGTGTTTAGTCTTGTATCAATATCTTCTATCTTGTATATCAATTTGGAAGCAAAACAACTCGAAATTTCACGTGAACTAGAGTTCACAGTTGATTCAGGAACTATCCCGATCCCGTGACTGGCAGTTGACTCGGTCAACTCGGGTTGACCGATTTGACTCGGGTTTGACCCGATTTGAACCGATTTGACCGAGTTGACTCGAGGGTACCCCTTATCCACTTCTAGGGTACCAAATAACACTTGTCCTTGGGTGCCTTTATCACTTTTTGAGCCAATTTTTCCACAAATCTTTATTCTTCAAATGTACCTACAAAAGCATAAAACACGTAATATTTGCAAAATCGAATACTAACTTAATAGAAACTAAGGTGCAATCTAGACACTAAAATGTGTCTATCAAGAGGCAGGTGATTGTTAATTACTTTCGATTACTTATGTAAACAGGGGTTTTTTGATTGTGATTATAATTAAATCATACTAAAACAAATAGATTAAAACGAATATATGAGATAAAGAACACTGGTTTGAGAGTTCATCTTCCATCTTCCAGCATGTTATCAACTAAATCATACTCAATATTCATGCACTCTCAATATCAATAACCCTAAAACATCCTATCGCAGGCTTACTCCGGAAAAACTCCTATTATCATCAAAGGCGCATGAGCCACTCTTTGAATCCTTTTCAAAGATAACTTGGCGCAAGATCCACTCAAGTTTAACCCAATGAAAGCAATGGTATTTGTGAGTTGAGGTTATTCTAAGCAATCCGGCGCAAGAGCCACACAGATCTAACCTAGGTCACGCTTTTACACATAATTGCATGGTAACATCCCGTCATTAACAACTATGTTATGCTACTTGTAACAAGAATCTTTTGACAATTCCGGATCTCAAACCCTAGTTTATCTATAGATGTCAATACATGCTCATCTAATTCGCGACTTAAACAAATAAGCAATTGATCATACAAGGCGTTATAAATGGTAGAACATAAGCGATATTGAAGAGATTATGAACATATGAGAATGAATAGTTCAATTAATAAACATGTTTTCCAACTTAGGACTACATCTATAACCAATAAGAAAGGTTTAGTTCATCATGGGTTTCTCAAAATCCATGAAAAATAATCAAGAAAGCAAGTAAAGAAAACCCTAGAAATCGTGATGTTCAATCGCAACTCCAAGCCCTAGCTTCTTGTTCTCCTTGTGTTTTCAAGTGTCAAAAAGTTGTATCCTTAGGGTTATGGAAGTCTTCTTATATAGTCTTCATCATATCTAGGTGTTAGAGTCCTAATGAGACCATCATACTTTGATTTAGAAGTCAAAAACATATCTTAGAAGTGTCTCCCGTCGAGTCATAATCGGTAGTCACGACACCCTCCTTATCTACCGATTGTAAGAGCTTAAAATATGACTTTCCTTTGTCCAAAACTTGCCATAATCGGTAGACAACTTGCCATAATCGGTACATAAGTTTCCATAATCGGTAGACTCGATTTCCATGTTATCTACCGATTTTTGGAGCTCAAAAATGAAGTTTTTATTTACCAGAAACTGCCTATAATCGGTAGATAAATTTCCATGTTATCTCCCGATTATTTTGCTGAGTGTTTCAATATTTTCTTTCGGCTGTTTTGCTCATAACTTCCTCATGCGAACTCCCAATGACCTCATTTTTTTGCGTTGGCTCCTTCTTCTAGTTATCTTCAAAATGGTATAAGAACTCCTGGATTTTAATGAGTTGAATTTGGTCTTTGTCCCTTCTCCATTGGCAGAACTTAACTTCCTTGTTCATTTCATGTCGTAATGACCTCCTTTCTTCTTCTTTGGTTGAATACACTTCAAAACTCCTAAGAAACTCATAAACAAACAAATTCAAAGCATAATGATATGAAAACTAACAATAAATCATTTGAATTGGAGTATCCAAATAATGAAATAATGCACCTATCATACAAGAACATGTTTTGTGAATGAAAACGAAACCTTAACCAATATTCTCAACTTTTTGTTTATTTTCTACAATTTCATTGCTTTTCTAATTAGTTTAATTACTTTTATTGAATCTGAAAAATCCCTCCATTGTTTTACATAAGATTTCAAAACCATATAACAACCAAGACCTCCTTGTGGGAACGACCCTTTCTTACCCTTGCTTCATAATAAATTATAAGTATTGAGAAAGTGAATAATAATTTTGACGTGCAGACGACCACATCAGACCATATATTAACTTAGTTAGTAGTCCTTCCTCCAAAATTTTCAATTTGCTTCATTACCACACGTTTCCGTAAGAAAATCATATATTTTCGGGAAAAGTCCCACTATGAATACCGGTTTTCTGCCCTTTTGGTTTTAATGCCCAAAGTTTGACTTCGTCAATTTTGAATCAAGGTCGGCCCTGCTTTTGGATTTGAACCTTCACTTAGTTTTAGAAATTCAAAGTCTTATCGAGGTTCTATGGTAAAATCTGTCTTGAACCAAGTACCCCTTGTGATAAAACCAGAATCTCTACACGTATTGATGTCATAAAATCGTGTGTTCTGTAACTTAGCACGTTAATGGGTGCTCATATCCTAGATTCATGAGTCTTCTTTAAAGAAAGGTCTTCTTCTCTTATTATATGAATCAATATGATTTCCATACTTATGTAGGTAAGTCTCTAAAGGTGTTTCTTTGATACACATGTAATCAACTATAGACTCACTAAGGATTAACATCCATCCTCATTCTTGCAGAATCACAACACTAATTTGAATTGAGAAGTTTTTATTTAGTGCACCATAATCACTTCCTTTAACTTGTAGGTACCTGTTGAACCTTGTTTATCTTTTTCAAACCATAGGTTTGGTTTCTATCATGGGCGATCAACCTTATTTCATATAACTTAATCACATTTCCTTATATTTTATTGAAACCATTCCATTTGGTATACTTTTTGTAAAAGGGTCTGCAAACTTCTTCTTTGTTTCAATACAATTAAATGCAACTTCTTCTTTTGATTATTTGTCTTTACCATTTGATGTCTAAGGATTGCATGTCTATACTTTGTATTATAAGTATTGTTAGAGACGTTATAAATCGTAGCCAATTATCACAATTAATCAAGACTGCTGAAGATGGCTTCTTCAAAAGTGGGATCTTAACAAGAAAGTTTCTAAGTCATTCTACCTCCTTACATGCATCGGCTAAGACAATAAGTTGACAACATTGTTGAATCAGAAATACAAGTCTGCTTCTTGGGACTCCAATACACATCGACACCTCCTAATGTAAATATCCATCCACTAGTAGACTTGGAATTGGATTCTACATAATTTTTTCAGTTAACATCTCTATATCCTTCCAGTACAACGGGATAACCTCCGTAATGCAAACCATACTCAATAGTTCCTTTCAATTAAGCCAACACTCTTGAAACTGTTCTCCATTGTTCAACTCCCATATTAATTGAGAAACGACATAACACTCACACATTTTGGTCTATGTCTGGTCGTATGCAATGCGTAACATACATAAGACTTGTAATTATACTAGAATATTCAAGTTGTGCATGAGACCGTCCGATATTCTTCATTAACTTGATACTATGATCTAAAGGGGTAGGGGATGGTTTGTCATCAAAGTGGCCATACTTATTGAGAAATTTATCAATGTAATGAGATGGGGTTAAAGCCAACTCATCCCCCTTTCTTAGGATTTTAATTCTTAAGATCACATCAGCCTCTCCCAAATATTTCATATATCATCAACATATAAGAATCGAATTACATATCAAGAATTACCATGGTTACTTGAAACAATTATCAACATCATTAACAACAAAACCATACGACAAAGCTACTTTGTCAAACTTCCCATGTCATTGCGTGGGAGCTTGCTTCAAACCATAAAAAGATTTTACTAATTTGAAAACCTTCTTTTCTTGGCCTGGTAATATGAAACCTTCAAGTTATTCCATATATATATATAATTTTATAAATCACCATTTAGAAAAGCATCCTAGACATCCATTTGATGTATATTAACTTGTAAACAAATGCAAATGCAATTAAACAACAGGTAGATAAGATGCGAGCAACATGTGCATATGTATCAAAGTAATCAATTACATGTTTTTGTTTGTAACCCTTAGCAACTAATCTGGATTTAAACTTATCAATGAAACCATCAACATTCAATTTTCTCTTGAATATCCATTTGTATCATATATGCTTAGCACCAAGAGGTAAATCAAAAGTTATTTAAGTACCTTGAGACAGAATTGAATTTTTATCCATCATTGATAGCCTCTTTCCAGAAAATAATATCTCTGGAACTCATATCCTTAGTTTAAGTTTTAGGACCATCATCAACATGCATAAAATACTTAGTCATTCTTTATATAATAACAGATTTTTTTCGAGCACTCTTATTTTACCGGAGCTTGTGATTCATCGGAGTTTCTGGTTGATTCTGGCCCCACCAAGCTTTTTAAAGGAAATTTATCTGACGTGGCCCAATAGAAAACGTGGAAAATATTTTATGGCCCCACAAGATCTTTTTTAATGTAAAACATATTTTTTGTTTCCTAAAGCAATTATCTTGAAAATACATTGTTGCCAAAAATACATAAAACCAAAAATAAATCACATTCATGATAATTACTGATTATCTTGAAAATATATTTTTTCAGTATTTTTCTTCTTGTTTTTATGTTTATAATAAATATTGTATCTTTATGCTAATATTCATATGTTAACATTGGTGTTTGGTTTGCAGATGCTAATGGTGCTTCTTTTTGTTATAATGGTGATGAATCAACCCCAAATGATGTCGTGTATAAATGAGGTGATAAATTTGATGTTTTGTTCTGCAGTATCTGTGTTTTGAAATTTTTATTTGTACTCCCATGTGTATTTTTTGTTTTGCATATGTTTGGGATTAGCAGCTGCGAAGGTCGTATTTCATGGGTGTTGATGTTGATACCTGAAAAATGACCACTTATGGATAAGGGAAGTTATCTCTACTAAAAGGCCTTCACCCCGTGGTTATATAGGATCTTGGGGACTAATTCCAAGCTAAAAGGCCTTTACCCCGTGGTTATATAGGATCTTGGGGACTAATCCCAAGGCCTTGGGAAAATATCCATGAAGATAGGGAATATAGGGGGAATAAAAGGAGAAAGTAAAGGTAAAACCGAGAAGATGGCTCTTTAGTAATATTAGAAGGTTCAAAGGGACATATGTTAAGATAAAGGAAAAAGAGGAAAGTCTATAAAAGGAGAAAGGATAGTACCAAGAAGGGATCTTCCCTCTCTTACCCAACAAGGAAAGGTGTAGTCATTGTTATGACTATGATTAGTTTCCCTTTTACCAATTTACCCTAAAATATTTGGCCACTACAGTGGGAGACTCGTCTCTAGTCCAACAATGGAGTAATAATAGAAGATGAAAGTGACGAGGAACCAACAATCAGGGCCATCATCAACACCCCGATCGTACAAACAACTCAAGCAGAAAAGCCAGACGCGATAGTCGATAAAAACAAACAGCATGGGAAGAAAGACACGGGTGCGTCAGAAGCAAATCTTGTAAGACATGCAAACAGAAATGGAAGGACACAATCGGCGCCTGCAGGAACTTCAGAAGATTATAAGGCAAGAAGAAGAAGAAGAAGGCGGAACAGTTAAGGAGGCATCAAAAAATATGATCAACGAGGAGGGGTCATCACGCGGGATCTCGCAGGAAGCGATCGCCAAATACCTGGAGGAAAATTACCAAATATGTAAACATGATAGCTAGGATTCTATGCACCCTATACTCGACAGAGGTAGCTGAATATCAGTATCCAAAAGAGTACATGTCCCCAAAATTCAAAACCTATGACGGAAGGGGGAATGCGCGCGAGCACCTTAGTCGATTCCTATCAACAATGAATGTGTACTCAACTGATGGAAACTTATGCCTGAGAGAATTTCCAAAGTCACTATCAGATACGGCTTTTACCTGGTACGATAATCTGAAGTCCGGAAGCATAGAATCTTGGGCGACAATGAGCATGTTATTTTTGAGGAAGTTTTACCCGAAAAAAAAGTCACAATGATCAACCTCAGCAGATGTAACCAAAGAGTTGGGGAAGAAATCGGGACATTTATCACTCGATTTCGGAACCTCTCTCTTGAGTGTCACGAAAACAAGGAAGAGACTCTGGTGGAAATTTGCGTACAAGGAATAATAGCCGCGTTTAAATAGAACTTAACAAATTTCAAGTCTCGGACATTCGTGGAATTAGAAGAAGCGACTGCAAGGATAGCGGATTGTGCATATATTTTGAACCTAAGAAGCATGGATCACACCTGGAAAAATTCGGTCAACTCGGCATCAGCATCAACGTTCAATAACCGCGCGATGACTAACCAAGGTGAACGAAGACCACCCGCTTTTCATCCTTACAACAAGAGACCAAGAACGAACCTCGGGTTGCTCGATCAATGGGTAGCAAATCATGAGATAACCTTACAACCTCTAGTGGTGGATATTAACAAAGTTGATAATAACAATGTCAGATATTGCCATCACCATCGACGAGTGGATCACCTGAAGCAAGAATGTTTTTCCCTACGAAGCATCTTCAATCGTAAGAGGAACGCAGGGGAAATTGAGATGGAAAGTCAAACGATTAACGAAAACCCCCTCCATCAACATCAAGTCATGGTAATATTGCACGACCCAGCAGAGGAGAACTGGAAACGTTGCAAAACAGTAGAGGAAGAGGTATATGAGGTAGAAGAAGGAACCACGATCTTTGAGAACACCGAAAGTGTGGCCAGTAAATTTGCTAAAACGATCCTAGTCCAACAATTCTTCGATTCACTAGGCTTCAACGAGAACCAAACTCGAGAAGCGGCAAAGGCCATAACATCAATAACAGCTTGTAAACCATACAACCATATGCCTAAAGGAGCTATCACCTTCACATACGAAGATATTTGCTACCCAGGGGAACACCTCCTACCTTTTTATCTTATAACGACTATTAATAAACAACAGATGAAGAGGGCGTTCATCGATGAAGGAGCATATCTAAACATGATATCCCTCTAAATGTTAGAGATTCTAGGTGTGAAACGATCGACCATTCAAATGCATGCCACTACGGTGAAAGGGTTCGACGAAAGCGCTCAAACTGCTATAGGCTTTGTCAGCCTCGTAATGAGGATTGGAATGATAAGGAAACTCATGTCTTTCTATGTATTCGAAGATGACACGACCTTCATGTATTACTGGGTCGCGGATGGTTTCTCAACCACCAATTCATTGCTCAACATATCATTAATGTGTCAAAACGAACATAGGGGGAAACAATATCGAATCACCGCTACTAGCCACCCCTTCAGACCAGAAGAAGCATACATGGCAGATGCTGCGTTCTACGATACACCAAAAGAGTCAGAAGAAGCACCAACGATATCTATTATCCCGCTCCCCGAATGAGAAGACGAATCGGCTCCTAAGGAAAAGGTCGTGAAGTCAGTATTCAACCCGTCTCGAATGACATCCAGCTCTCCTTCAAAGAAACAAAAGTTATAAGGGAATTCCCAGTTCCGAGTTTCTCAAAGACGAAAGGGGGACATGTATATTAGTTATAGCAATTAACCGAGGGGTCTCCCAAATCGGATCACGAGTGTTCCCTGACCACAGTCGACGCAAAAATGACAGAGTCACCCTCAGTAATAGCTTGAGAAGATAAGTCATTAATGGACCAAGCCAAAGAAGATATAAATGAAGTAATAGAAGGGCGTGTCATAGAAAGTGTGACCGCAGATAGGATGGAGGAAGTAAACATAGGGACGGAAGAAGACCAGCGTCTCATAAATAATAGTAAGAATCTAATCGAATTAGAGAAGAAAACAATGGTTGAGTTAGTAATTAAGTACAAAAACGTGCTCGCATTCAAATATGATGAAATACCGGGACTAGAAAGCAGTTTGGTGGCTCACAACCTAGGAGTGTTGCCCGAGTTTCGACCAGTCAAGCAAAAAAGTCGCGACTCTCCATAAGAGACGGCCCTAGTGAGCAAGGACGAAGTGGAGCGGTTGTTGGAAGCAAAATTCATAAAACCAATACAGCACCCAACATGGTTAGATAACGTGGTACCAATTGTAAAAAAGAATGGAAAGACTAGATGTTGTGTGGATTACCTAGACCTCAACCGAGTATGTCCGAAGGATGATTTTCCACCACCACGCATAGACGCCTTGGTGGACGTCACATGCGGTCACATGATGTTCTCTTTTATGGATGGTCTTAGCGGATGCAACCAAATCAGAATGGAGGTAGAAGACACGTTTAAGACGGCATTCCAAACATTATACGACAACTTCTACTACGTCACTATGCCTTTGGGATTGAAAAACATGGGAGCCACTTACCAAAAGGCGATGACACTGATTTTCCATGATCTCTTAATCAAATCGTTGAAGTATACGTAGATGCCATCATAGTAAAATCAAAAGCAAGGGAAGATCATACCACTCACTTGAGACAAGCGTTTGAGCGATGCAGCAAATTCAAGCTAAAGATGAACCCGCTTAAATGCACGTTTGGTGTGACCTCATAAAAATTCCTAGGCTTCATGGTGACAGATGAAGGAATACTAGTTGAACCTGACAAGGTAAAAGCCATAACCACTATGACACATCCCAAAGACATAAAAGAGCTACATACCTTCATCATAAGGATATCTTACGTAAAACGCTTCATCTCGGGGCTCGCCCAGCTCTTGACTGTGTTTCTCCCGATGTTTAGGAAGAATGTCAATTTCGAATGGGGAGAGGTTCAACGCGATACCTTTTTCAAAATCCAGCAATATTTGATCAGTCCACAGATAATTGGACCCCTGGTGAAGGGAGAACTCCTTTACCTTTACACCGCCTTCACCAACTTAGCAATAGGCGCAATCCTAGGATGCATAAGATAGAGGGAACAACAATTTGTTACTCATCTATTACGTTAGCCGGATCCTAAAGGATGCCGAGTTACGTTACCCAAAGGTTGAACAAGCATGCTTATCCCTGATATACGCGGATCAAAAATTGAGGGCGTATCTGTTAGTACATGAAACCATTGTCGTCACAGCAGCTAATCCCATTGCATACTTAGCAACGAAACCAATCCTAATATGAAGGAAAACTAGGTGGCTACTCTAACTGTCTGAGTTCGAACTAAGGTATCAGAAGCCTTGAGGGATTCGTGGCAAAGCAATTACGGATCTCTTGGCGGTCTTCCCGGAAGACGATGATATGATTACCCATGACGAGGTACCAGAAGAAGTAGCAGAAGCAAAGGTAGAAACACTTTGGGTTATTTCCTTCGAAGGATCCTCATATGAGAAGTTTGGAGGGTCCGAAATTGTGTTTGAAACTCTGATGGGAGAACTCCTATCTTACGTTTTCAAACTGGATTTTTATTGTAGCAATAATGTTGCAGAATACGAAGCATTTATATTGGGTCTAAAAATGGCCGATGTGCTTGACCTTGGGAGTCTAGAGGTTAGGGGAGACTCCAAGCTGGTCGCCAGTCAAGTCAATGGCGAGTTTCAAGTGAAGGAAGCGCATCTAGCGTCGTATCGGCCTGAAGCTCAGAGCTTAATGATGAAAGTCGGGTCGACCACAATCGAACACACCAGGAGGAACTTGAACAGACACGTGGACACCCTGGCCACACTTGAAGTAAAAATTCAGCTAAACAACGAAGAAAAAGACATCATAACAATAAAGCGGAGAGACCTACCAAGTACGGGAGGGAAGATAGATCCTTCGAGGACGCGGATGATTTACGGAAGATATACCTAGATGACCTGGGGAAAACGATAGAGAGCAGGTCATTCCAATAAAAGTGTTAAAGCAGTTCCTAACCGTTCGAAGAGCTCTCCATCATCGAGTATCCAGAGGTTCACTGGCACGTTGTCTAAGTAAAAAGGAGGAACAAAAAACGATACAAAAGATACACGAGGATTCGTGTGGGAAGACGAGTAGCGTATGATTATACCGACGTCTACAAAGACTAAGAGTATATTGACCAATCATGGGGGCTCAATCAAAAGCTATTAAAAATAGTTGTACGGATTGTCAAGCACCACCTCAGCAGGAAAAAACGGGCATGGTATAATAAGACGACTGGAGGCAGCCGTATATCGATGACATCCAACATGGTAAACTCCTCAAATGCAGGCAAACGACACTCAAAATACAAAAGAAATCAGGAAGATTTTTCACGAACGAAGGGATCCTATACATGAGAAGCTATGGCAACACGATCATGAGATACTTGTCTAAGGAAGAAGCAATAAATGTAATGACCAAGTCCCACGACGCGGAACACCAAGGAATGCGTAAGCTGTTTTTGCAAATCCACGAGGGTGGGTTTTACTGACCAACCATGGAAAGAGACACATCAATGCATGTAAGAAAATGCATAAGATCTCAAACCCACGGGTCGTTAATCCATACACCTCACACTCATTTACACAACATCGTCACACCTTGTCCGTTTCATAGCTGAGGTCTAGACTTGATCAGACCAATAAATCCAAATTTTTCAAAGCGACACAAGTGTATTATTACGGCGACTGAGTACAGTTTGAAATGAGTAGATGCGATTCTTCTGAAAGATTACGCTGGGGAGACTATCGCTGCGTTTATCAAGGAGCACATAATATGCAGGTTTGGAGCTCTGATGATAATCAGGTCCGATAACGCCACGTCATTTGTCAACAACGACGTCTACGGCTTACTCGACCAGTACAATACCCGACTACACACGTCTACCCCATATTACCCTCAAGGGAACGGTCAAGCGGAAGCTACTAATAAGACTCTTTTGAGGATTCTCAGTAGGACCGTGCACGACCACCACAAGGAATGGCATGAGCAGCTGCCACTGGAATTATGGGCATAGCGCATATCCAAGCACAATTCAACATAAACGTCTCCTTATTCCTTAGTCTACTGGGAAGATACTATTTTACTAGCTGAGATCGATATTCCATCCGCAAGGGCCGCCATGGCAAGTCATACCACGCCAGATGAGATCATCCGATTCGCCAATCTAGACACAATAGAAGAAATAAGAGCCCGAGCAGAACGCTTCGCCGAGGCATACAGAAGGCGTGTCGTTAAACACTACAACCAAGGAGTCAGAGAAATGGTCTTTAAAGTGGATGAGTTAGTACTCAATATTGCACCATATGTGCAGTGGGATGCGACTGCTGGAAAATTTGCAGCTAATTGGGAAAGTCCCTACATCATCAGGAAGGCCGCGGAGAGCGGATATTATCATCTAAAACGGATGGATCCAAAATCAAGACCCCTATCAACGGAAAATGGTTGAAGAGTTTTCATGTGTAGACAATGATATGTAAGACGATAATTTTAATAAAGTGACCCCCTTTGTTTAATTTCTGGTAAAAAGAAAAGGAAAAATGTTGATGATGAATGAAATGACTAAATACAACAATCATAAGAGCGACGGAGAGCAAAATGCTCCCGCCAAAATAATTGAAGTGATCACAAGATCCACAGAGGGCAAAGCGCCCCTGCCCGACCCAAACAAACACTAATGGTCACAAGAGCGGTAGAGGGCAAAACGCCCCTATCTGGCCCAAATAAACGATAATGGTCACAAGAGAGGTAGAGGGCAAATCGCCCATACTCGGCCAAGCCAACGCTCCACACCCAACGGTCAATAGAGCAGCAGAGGGCAAAAGTACCCTGTTCGACCAGACTAATAAGCACCATCGGTCGCGAAAGCAGGAGAGGGAAAAACGCCCCTGCTCGACCAAATAAGAAAATTTTACGGTCACAAGAGCGGCAGAGGGCAGACGCCCATGCTCGACCAAACGAAACAAACACGACGATCACAAGAGAAGTAGAGCGCAAAACGTCTTTGCTCGACCAAATAAGCAAATTTTATGGTCACAAGAGTGGCAGAGGGCAGAACGTCCCTGCTCGACTAAACGAAACAAACATCGACGATCACAAGAGCAACATAGGGCAAAGCGCCCTGCTCGAGCAAAGAAAAACATCCCAGGTCAAAGGGTGGAACGTTCACGCCTGACCAAATAAGCAAAGATAGATTGCCTATAAAGGTGACAACGGAAAAATGCCCTCAAATAATACCATCAAGAATAATGCATATGCTAAGAACATTCAGATGAGTCCATAACAAAGTACAAAAATAAACAAATGACAAAGATCCATGGATAAGGGTCATCTCAGAAATTCAACGCTCCGACATATAAATCCATGTCGCGAAGGCACAAACAAACCGCACCGCGGCGAATATAATTATAATTGTAAGTATTTCTACAAGGAGAACATACCCATTCGCATCGGTCTAGAGAAAGTTACGTTGTAAAACCGGATACCATATAACAAATCAGACTTGCAACAACGAGCATTGACTATATTATCATGATTCACGACATACAAAAGAGCGAGGAAATATAAAAGCAAGATAAATAAAGGGCACGACATATGTCTCCTTTACATAACAAAATAAAAAATTTAGGGCAAGATTCGAAGCGCCGCCTGAGACGAATTAAAAGCAACTTCCACTACTTGAAACGTTATATACACGTCAAGACATTAGAAAAAAGTAGCAATACGGCGTTCCCGATAATAACAAAGATGTTCAAAAAACAGAGGGGGAAGAAACACACCCTCTCGCTATGCCTCTTGTGAAACACAATTAACATCCACAAAACGAGAATGTGAGATGTCACTCTCATTATCAAAATAATCAAACACAACGTTCAACGTACTAGATATCTGAGTAAGGCGAGTAACTTCAAACATTAAATGATCACGCGCCATGAAAGAGACAAAAAAGGGAAGATAAATCACAAAGAACAAGTAAAAACTAAATATAAATTCCTAAATAAGGAAAGACCAATATATAAACAAGGAAAGGAAACCCAGTCAAAATCATTTAATATCACATTAATAAGTACATAGAAAGAATACGAACAAGCGAAAACATACCCAGTATCCGAAAATCATTATACAAAGGGGAAAATTAATAAAAAAAATAAAAGAAAGAAAGCATATATATAAATAGGACACGTCTAAAAGTAGTTATCCGGCATTTAATAATTACAAAAAAGGGGGAGGGATTAACTAAAGACCAATAACACGAAGAGCCCGAAGCAACTTGTTGGTATGAAATATATCTTGGTCAACTCTCCAACGTGTCTCAGTAGCCTCCATGAGGGATCGTTCGGCGATGTTCAATTCATCATCCTCCAGGCCATACACGCAATAAGAAGCCTCAAGAGCCGCGGTAACAAGCTCACGAATCGGAAACACATGATATATCATGTTAGCATGATACCATCGATCATGAACCACATTATGGGCAACACGCGTTTCTTCCCACATTGTCTCTGCATCGATATGGGATTATAACATACCCGCCAGCCTCTGTTCCAAACTACGAATGAGAGAAGCAACTGCTGGATAGGCCATCAAATAGGAAAACAATAAGGAATGAGAGGATACAATCCCCATTTATAAACACCATTAGTAAAGTAAACACAAACGCAAGAAATATAAATAAACGCATAAAAACAACCATAATAAATTCCACAAATACTTAATAACCACCAAAATAACGGACACACCATCATCAAATCTCAAAAAAAAATAGAGAAAGAAGAAGAGTCATCATCATCCAAGGGAAGGAAAACGAAAGAGAACCAATCAAGATAAATAAAAACACAACAAATGCTCTCAGCAATAAGAAATCAAACGCCCCCTCAAAAGCGACCATATCTTGCTTCCTTTTCTCAAGCTCCTCGCGCTTGGTCCATTAGGATATTAACTTGTTTAGCCGCTTCAATGGCACAAGAAAAAACTGAGAGAAGTTTATTCAGAGCGGCCTTCTTCTCCGCTTCCGACCGTGCCAAGGTCTCAATGCCTTGCTCTAGTTTGGCAATTTCTACTAAGAGATTCTCGCACGGATCATGTCTACCCTTGACCGTGTTCAGCAATTGGCCGAGCCACGTAACAAGAAATTGAAGATCCACGACTGTAAGAGTAGAAGTCTCCCACTCCTTTAGCTTGTCGTCACTAGGAGGAATATCACAAAAACGAGAAATCCCTTCGGGAGCTCCAAGCAGATCCTTGTTCATGAAAACTACGAAACTTTCATTATTGGGTTAGCCATACGCTTCACATGTTTCTAGCGATTCACATGGTATCATCACAAATGATACAAGTCTTGGCCCTCTTGGAATTCCTTCCAAATCTTGTTGAATTATTTTTATGGATTATGTCATTTCACCCAAGTCTTCATACTTTTGATAATATTTGTCTCCACTAAATGGCTGTTCCACACTACTATTTGTCTATAAGCAACATCCAGATGGGAAGAAACCCAGAAGCCATGAACCAGTCTATAAGACTTATTCGTTCCAGCTTCATCAGCGGTCACGACAATAGGAAAGCGAAACTTAGGATCTTCTGGTTCGGCTAATAAACCAACATCGTTTATCCCCGCGGGTGTATCTGGAACAAATATTCCTTCAATATGTTGTGCGCGCTTTGAGCCACTTGTGACGCTTGAAGCATCCTTTTTGAGGCCGTAATTGTTGCCACGTTTCTTCCTGTTTTAAAAGAGAGAGAGGGGGAAGAATAATTTAAAAAAAAAACAGAGGGGAAATAATTTCTCGTAAAAAAAAAAGAAAAAAAATCGGAACTAACCTTAGAAAATGGAGGATCGGAAGAAGGTTCCCGAGCCGGAGAAAACTTGGGGGGATTTGAAAGAGAGGAAGAGGAACCATCATAGGGAAAAGTTCTTCAATCCGAAGCATAAGGTTCCAGTACCAGCAAACTGCCCAAGTCAACCCCTTATACCCTTTAATTGCCTGAGCGCTCCGCTCCAAAGAGTAGTGTCCTTCGCTGGAAGCTCCTGGAAGAAGTCTGATAGACACATTTTAGTGTCTGAAATTGCACCTTAATTTCTAGTGAGTTAGTATTCGATTTTGTATCTATTACGTGTTTTTATGCTTTTGTAGGTACATTAGAAGAATTAAGATTTGTGGAAAAATTGGCTCAAAAAGTGTTCAAGGCACCCGGGAAAATGGATCAAAGCACCCACACTTTGGATTGGGGCACCCATGGATCGGGTCAACCCAGCGGGTCAACCCAGCGAGTCAACCCAGCGAGCTGGATCGGGCCGAGTCACCGGGTCAACTCATCGGGCTCAACTGTTTCTACTGGCAACATAAAATCAATGTGTAATTTGGTTTCTTTCGCTTCCAGATTGTTCCAAATGTTAGTAGATATCCCACACAAGTTAGAACAATCGAGAAACAGCAAAAAAATCCCGTGAAATCAGTTGAAAAATCATGTATTTGGCCGGAATCATGATTCGATTAGGATTGGGATTTGTGGGCTGTTCTAGCGAGTTCTATTAGGTTTAGAACTCTCTCTAGGGTTTCTACTATCTATAAATACCAAGAGAAGCCAAGATAATCGAGAACAAAAGCCTAGGGAAGAAAATAGAGAATTCCGGTGAAGCTCCGTCAACATCCGGTCAACTGCTATTGCACCGGCCGGCTGTTCTTCATCCATCACTGCCGGAGAAGAAGACTCAGTAACATCTGTAACTGTTGCTGATTTGAATTTTCCTATTGTCTATTACTTCAAACCATTTGTTGCTTAAACTCTTCTGTAACAGCTGAACCCTCTCCTGTAACGCATATAAGCGTATCAAATCAGCTGTTACAGCGTAATTCAACCTTGTAATCAATATTTTGAGCAATGAAATCAACTTTTGAGCAAGTTTTCTTCACCATGGGCTAAGTCTATTTACTGGGATGATAGAGGAGGTTTTTCTCTCAATTTTATGTGGTAAGTCTATTTTTAATTAATTATTTATAATTCTTTTATTATTATTTGCATGGATTTAAATTAGAAAAAAATGGTTTTTATTAAATAGTTGTGTTCTCTTTTGATGGGTCATGCTTAGTTAATTACTCTTGATGTCTCATGCTTAGGATTTACAATTATTCTTTTAGGAAACATATTTTTGGCAAACTTGAATTAAATTGTTAAAAAGAATTACATGATTAATCACATAAATTGTTAGAAATAACTGAACCTTGATTCCTAGTTTTCTCCATATTTTCTAAAAATATTCTCTAGTTTAATTTCCTGATTTTTATTAGTTTAGATTAAGTTTAATATTTTTTAAAATCATTACCTTCACAAGTTCGAGAATCGAACCTCTTTTTACCACTATATAAAATCACATCAAAGTCTACTGAACATATTACCCCCCTTATTTATTTGATTTTCTAATGTTATTTCCTATATGAATACTCGCTCTACAAAAGGGCCCTTGGGATAACTGTCTACGAGCTTCTTGGATTGTGCAAGTCATTCTTTGGATTCATATTATGAGTCTTCTACCGAGCTTAAAGCTTGCTGAAACCTTCTTGAAAAAAGTGCAAATGAAAGGTTTTTTTTGTCCAGTGCTAGATAGAAAAGTAAAATAAGAAATCTTTGATTATTTTTCATCTGCAAATATCATAATTTTTATGCCTAATACCCCATAAATAGTCCGAGCTGTATACAAACAATAATCAATTTTAGCTTACAGCCCTCTTTATTTTCCCTTTTTTTCATAGGAGGATTTTTCTAACTCCTAATGAATGAAGGGCCTTTATTCTTCTATTTTTCAAGAAAGCGGAGCAGGGTTTTGACTCACTTACCCTTAAAAACGAGCTCACTAATTTTACCCTCATTGATATATTGTTTCATCGAAATCCAATTCCGATTGCGATGTCATTTTCTTGTTCCGGAATGGGCCTCTTCAATTCGTTTAGGTTTATGCTCTACTCCGGAGAAAGACTTACCCGACCTCTATTTGTACATATAGGACAAATGATTCCAATACCGCTTCTTTTGTTTGCTAATACTTTTTTTTATTCATTTTATGTTTTCCTTTTCCGCCAATCACTGGAAAAGTATGATGACTCCGTCGGTTAATTGGCGGTTTGAGGTCGCTGGTATAATATAAGAATTCTTTATGATACAAAAGGTAATCATACATATTTTACCGATTCGATTTTTTGAACGGAGCCTGGATACTTCATTTTTTGGTCCAACCAAGCCAACCATAAATTCGTCTAATTAAAAAATGCATATTGATCCCCCAAATAAATTGTTCTAATTGCACTTCATGCTTCAAATTATTGATGGTTCAATCAATCTTTCTTGGGTGAAACAGAGGATATCTCAATCGAGGGAGAAAACGGGGAAATCACATATGACCCAATATGTCTGACAAGTCGCACTATACGTCAACCCAAACCGAATCTTCCTCTATTCTTCGATTATGTATGGAAAGATAGAAAGAAAATGACCATAATTTTTGGTAAGAAATTCAAAGGACTTTCCTGACTTTCTGAGCCTTCTCTCAATTCCCTTTCTCCTAAGTTTTTTAAATGTCGATATTCCTTCAATCGTCTATCTCAGTTCATTCCTCGTTTTTTAAAGGATTTCTTTATTCAAGTTATTCTAGGTGGCTTAGGCCCATATTCTGAGAGAGCGGAGAAATCCCATTTTTCTTGAGTTCGAGAAATCTAAGAATAAAGATAATACTCATTGAAGCCCCAAAAAGTCTCATCCCTTCCCAACGTCTATCCCAATCCCCTTTTCTTGAGGCAGGACTTATTCAAGTTCTTTAAACTCTTACTGCTGATGGTGACGAACTCAAAGTATTCACCCATCTTTCACATCAACAAGCACGCGACCGGAAACCCTATGGATCGAACCTCTTTTAACGAGCCTTTGACTCGATCAGATCTTATCACAATTTGATGGTTTATATCTCCTTGCTTTACTAGCTACTTGTGATTTAACCTAACTTATATTATAGGATAAAATGAGTGCCTCTCAAGTGACTAGGAACTTGAAATGATCATCTGGATCTTTTTTTTTGTTGACCCTATCGAGCTGTTTTACCCACGGGTGAATAACTGTGAATACTTTTTTCTTTCATTCTTTAGTGATCAGAGTTGTCTTTCTTGCTTAGGTTTTTCCTAGAGTCAATGGGACAGTTCCATTGCTTACCTGCCAACTTCCCTGCCTGTGCTACTTTGCTACCTTCGCTAAGTGACCTAGCCCTTTCTACCAGGGCCGCTTGGCCTAGCATAGCTTGTTGAACTTATGGGTCTAATTTCACGCCTGGAAATGACTTATTCTTTCTGCCAAGTACTGCACTCGTCTCTATAGAGCTGTCAAGGCCGGGATAAAATGGATCCAGTAATGTAGATGCCTTTATATATCTGTCAAGTACTCTGTAGCTCTTAAATATGAGGCCCCTCTCTTGCCGGACCATTCAGGCATATCTTTTCGCTTTAAAAGTATGAAATATCCGGGGCAAGGAAAGACCCGGGAATCCTTATGAGTCGAACGGGACCAGCTCACTTTCTAGAATTTCACAATGATGGTAGGGCTTCATAAGAAGAAGAGTTTTTAGAAGAAGGTGGCTCGGGTGAACCATATTATACCATCAAGTTGGGGAGGACATATTTATACCGAATTTCAAGATGGCTGCGCGCAGAAGTAGTTGTACCGCATAGACTCTGGGAAATTATGGTAGGGTAAAATAAAGCTTGAGAGCCGAAAAAACGCCTCAGTTGAAAGAGCAGGCTTCTATACTTCTAAGAAGGTAAGATGAGAAAGAGCAATGAGAATTAACTTAGGTAATGTACTTTTCTTTTGCACGTATCTGAATCGCAAAATTCTGTCACGTTCAACCTCAAGTAAAAGAACGTCACACCTACCCACTTATCAATCACGGTATTCAGTAGTAGAGACCATATTGTATTGGAAATGGGCGCTCATCTTTTGTCTGTTGTCAACTAATCTCTTAAATTTTCGATTCTATATTAGAATATTTCTGAGAATACTATTTCGATCTAAGTGGTCCTATTCTGTATCCCGAGCTAGGAAGCATTACTCCTCTTTTCATTCCCAATTCAAGAATACGACCGATACGATTAATTGGTCTACTGACCTATCTGGAAAGGTTCCTCCATTGAAAGAATCTTTTGGTTCAGAAGCTTCTGAAGACTCCTATTGAAGGGTCCCTTCCTTTAGAACTTGGATACGATGAAGTAAATTGCTCTACCAACGAAGGATAATTGCAACCCCTGCCCCGTGGTAGTTAGAAAAGGTAGTAGTGGGCGCTCTGTCCGAGATAGACAAAAGCCTATGCAAAAGGTTTCTAGATGAAATATGCTGGTACAGCAAATCCAAGCCCGAGCATGGCATTATTCGATGTAACAAAGTTTCGTACACCAAAAAGCAAAGGTCACTCGCCCCGCCATGGACTTGTAAGACGGAGAAAACCCGTAGAAGCCGGCGGCAACCTTTCCAACAAGGTAAGAAAGCGCTCATTCAGTATTGAGTTCATAAATTGGGTCGGGTTCCGGCATTGAATAGATCGACGGATTAAAATATTTGACCATCTGTAATGGAAATTACGTTGGTAGGGATGTAATCCGAAACATCCCCATATTGAGTCTCTACTATTAGTAAAGAAGTCATATTTCCTTCACCTAGAAGAGTACTTAATTTACCGGCTCTTTCCAAAAGGCGTGAATGCAAATAAAAAATATCTTCTGGATAAGCTTCGCGGCCTGGGGGTGATGTGGTTTTAATATAGTGGTAAAAAGGGTTTGATACTCATACTTGTGAAGATTCGATTTCCAGAACTAATTTTTAAAAACTAAAAATAAAGAAAATTAAAATAAAGTTGATTTAAAATTGAAGGGAATAACTAGGACTAAGGATTTCACCATTCGCCAATTTTTCAAGTGATAAAAATCTCGCAACTCATGTATTCAGTTTAATCAAAACATTGCCAAAGTTAGGTTTTCAAAATAATAGTTGTAAATCGTAAGCATGAGACATCAAAAGCTTTAAACACAGCATGACTCATCAAAAGAAAACACAACTAATTGATAAAAACCATTTTTTTTCCAATTTTAATTCAAAGCAAATAATTATAACAGAATTGCAAAAAATAAATAAAATAAGAATTACCACTTTATTATTGGAAAAATAGCTTCCTCCGTCGCCCCAGTGATGGTGATTAGCTTATTGTATTGGAAACACCCTCAAAATAGGTTTTCATATCTCAAAAAGTGTTTACAATGATGAAACAGAGGTAACACTGAAGAACAGACACGCTTATAAGCGTTACAGATGATGTTCTCTGCGTTACAGGAGAAAGAAAAGAAAACAGATATAAAATAACGGGCTTCAGGCGCTTTAGAAATATGACTAAATCGGCGACAGTTTCAGCGACAAGTTTCTCCAGCCTTATGTTCTTCCCGTGTTCTTCACCAGCAGAAAATTGGTTCTTCCTGAACTCTTTTCGGTGATCTGTGTCCTCCATTTTCTTCGATTCTCTTTGGTATTTATAGGTTTAGGTAACCCTAATACATCATCCTTAACCGATTAGGATGCAAATCCTGATCTAAATCCAACTCAAATCATTTTTAAATCCGAAACATGAACAACTTCCTTTTCCGTCTGTGAATCCATTTGTCACGCAATTTTTCCGGCGTCAAACACTCGGAAGTGATGTGTTTAATCTTGTTTTCGATTCTTCTTTAATTGGGTAACTCAGAATTACCCCAAACTCTTCAAAACACGTTCTACACCAAATTCAGAAACTTTTTTCACGTAACACCAACTTTCCCGCCATTTTCAAGTTTTTGAATTTAAAGAAGGGGTGCCCCCAATCCAACTGGTGGGTGCCTTTAACAACTTTTTGAGCCGATTTTTCCACAAATATTTATTTTTCGAAAATACCTACAAAGACATAAAAATCCATAAATAGTACAAAATCGAACACTAGTAAAATAGATAATTGAGCACAATTTAGACATAAAAATGTGTCTATCAAATACCCCCAAACTTACTATTTGCTAGTCCTCGAGCAAATCTAATAAAATAATAATCCTTTAAACCCCTAGGTGTCCCTAGTGGACGAGTTTTTTCTCGTGAGGGTTTACAAGAGGTATACCAACAAAAGCTTTACTCCAAATTTTAACTACTCGTGAACGATTGAGGATAGACACTAAACAAGCTATTTAGTTGGCATACTAAATTCTTCGGCTATGGGAATCATTACCCTATATGAGTCCAACTGTTGTACACGAGTTTTTACTCAAGCATACTAAAATTCATATGTAAGAAAACAAAGCTCTACTCAGATAGTCGTTCAACCACAATACTCAGAATCTATCAAAGTTCAATCACATGAAAAGATTTAGAAGATGGATGTGGACAAAATGAAGTTTACGCGTATTGACTAAGGTGAACGGTGTTTCCCATATCTGTCTGAAGGTCAGTACCAGGATAAATCCTAATGGATTGAGATACATGGTCTTAATCGTAATACTAATATCGATTCAACTGGTATATACAAGGATCCCAGCGATCGATTTATTGAAAATAAAACAATTATAAATGTATTGACAACCTGATTGAATCAAATTGAATCCAAGTGCATGGTCCTTATCAGCATCATACATGATAGTTCCCATGGATCCTGCGTTCCACGCTTGCTTAGGCGATGTAGACAAGGAGAACACACATATATTGCTATCAGAGTCTCAATACTCGATTTTTTTTCTTTTTTTCTTTTTTCATTTTTTTTTTCAAAATAAAAATGGGATTTGATTTCAAACACTCTATTTCATCCCGGCGGTGATAACAATTCGATATTGGTGCCCTACCAAATCACTTAGAGAAACACAAAAATTGCAAAAATAAAAATAGAAGGTGATATGTTTGAGATAGACTCCGAGATACGGTGACAATTATCATGTTTTTTCTAATACCTGAACTCCGTCCTTTTATGAATATAACATTTAGCTTGGCACACCAATTCCTATTGAAAAAAAGCTAAGTTTCCATCTACCTAAAATGGTTAGTGTCATCCTGAATTGTTCATAAGTTTCTAGACTTTGGAGTTTTATTATTGCAAAAGTTTCTCCCTTACCCCCAAACTTAAATCTGACATTGTCCTCAATATTTCTAAAGATGAATGATTAAAAGCATGAACAAGGAGAAATTGTTACCAATCGAAGGAAAGGAGTTAAGGAAAGATATTACCGTGTCGCATGAGCACGGGTTACCTCCCAAGAAGTGCTAAGTTTAAAGTCTTCAGCCAGACTAAGAAAGAATTAGTCACCTCATAAAATCATATAACAATAGTCGGAACAACTGTGGGTCATCTGAATCAAATAGTGCTAGCACAAATAAGAGGAAACTGCAACAGGCCAAGAAAATGAACAAACCGAGCACACCCTTATCTAGTTTTCTGTTCAAGACAACTACTTCTAGATGTTTTTCAGGTTCAGGCTCTATAAAAGGATCTAGATAAAATATTTTCATGGGTTGGATTTCCTTATAGGCAGGATCAATAGGATCAGGTTGTAGAGTCTGGAATAACTCAACTAAGAACTTAGAAACACATAATAATAATCTGAATAATTGTGGATCCTCAAAGTCAATCATATTTGACCCACTCAATTGACTACTATGAAGGTGGTCATTCTTAAACAAATGTGTCGATTCTAATTTCCTAAAGTAATTAGGCTTAGTCTCAAAACTTAATAACTGACATATTTGAAATTCATACGTTCCCACATATGGAAGAAAATAATTTTATGGAAAAACAAAGTCAATCTTGGTATTATCTCCTAGATACACCACATCGACCAGAGGATGGGTTTCTAACAAATGAACTTCTTTCTGGCCATCGCCAGAGTCAGGAAATATAGTTTGAAGATGATCTTGTAAAATGGTAGAGGCACATATGTCAAGTCCCAAGTTAGGGACTTTAAGCAGGGATACTTGACAATCACAAGAATCATCGGTACCCCCAAACTTAGGGTGGACATTACTCTCAGATGGACTAAAAACTATTGGTTGGATTGTAGAGTCCTTCGGGTCAGAACTACACTCAGCTTCCTCTATAGAAGGAAATAAAGTGGACTTGTAAACTGGTAGAAGTTCAGACTCAGTTTTTCATATATTATAAGTGTCCATCAAAGGTGCAAAATCTAAGTAAGCATTCACCTCATTAGTTACACTATCCTCATCAACGTCAAATCTAAAGTGGGCTAGGCATTTCTCTAATGGATCTTCTAACAAAGTGTTTAGTAATGACCCATGAACTATCGTCCCTACCATGTTTATCTTTTCAATGCATGTGTCATCTAGTTCAGGTGGTTGGTTACTAATATTGAAAATATTCAGCTCAATAGTCATATTACCAAAAGATAAGTTCATAATACCATTTCGACAGTTAATGATCGCATTAGATGTAGCTAAAAACGGGCGACCTAATATCACAGGTATATGATTCTCTGGGTCAGGGACAGGTTGTGTATCAAGGACAACAAAATCCACAGGATAAATAAACTTATCGACCTCAATAAGAACATCCTCTATGACACCACGTGGAATTTTCACAGACCTATCAGCTAATTGTAGTGTTATCTGAGTAGGTTTCAAATCACCAAGTCCTAGCTGGAGGTACACATGGTACGGAAGTAAGTTCACACTGGCTCCTAAGTCAAGTAACACTTTCTCAACACGGTAGCTACCTATTGTGTAATAAATTGTTGGGGAACCTAGGTCTTTATACTTAGGAATTGTATTGTTCTGGATAATTGAACTCACATGACTAGCTAAAAAGGATTTCTTTGGCACACTAAGATTTTGCTTTCGCATACATTTATCCTTAAGGAACTTGGCATAAGCAGGAATCTTCCTGATTGCATCTAATAATGGAAGGTTTATCATGACTTGCTTAAAAACCTTCAACATGTCGTTAAAGTTTGATTCCTTCTTTGTTGTGCTAACAGTTGTGGGAACGGGGCTCTGGGAAGAAAATATGGCTTATGAGGAACTACATTAGGCTCTTTAGAGACTTCATCAATCTCAACAACTACTGGCTCAGAAGGGTGAACTACAGTATGTTCACTATCAGGTATGGCTACCTTGTCGTCTACCACTTTACCGTTCCTAAGGGTTATAATTGCGTTCCCATGATTTGATGATTTCTCACCAGAAGATACTTCATGAATTCCTCTAGGACTGGGTTGGGTCTGACTAGGAAACCTACCTTTTTCTCTTTCTCTCAATGTCTCAGCAATTTGACCAACCTGGGTTCGTAAATCATTAATAGCCTGAGAGTTAGCCTGGATCATCTTTTTATTATCTTTTAAATCTTGTTTAACCGATTGTTGAAACTCTATAAAGTTATGAGATAATGAGGCGACAGACTCTGCTAAACTCATGATCGTCTTATCTATCGGATTCTGAACTTGTGTCGGTCCAGAAGGATTCTTAGTATAACCAAAATCTGGGAGAACCTTAGAATTACTAGACTGACCTTGACTCTAGCCCTTAGACAAATAAAGGTTAGGATGGTTTCTCCAACCGAGGTTATAGGTTTCTGAATAAGGGTTAAACTTCTGATGATTATCAAATCTAGTGTTACTCTAAAGAGCATGGGCTTGCTCTTCTACAGTCTCTCCTTCCAAAAATGATTTGCCTCAATTCCACAACTATATTGACTCAGTTTTAAAGCTTCTAACCTTTTCGATATAACTATTATTTTAGCATCTGATTCAAAAGATCCTTCTACCCTATTGACAATTCCTATACTTTAATTGTTTTTTGGGGATGCCTACTGTTTTCCCACTGCTGGGTTTTTTCGGCGATTTCATTCAAAAATGTCATCGCACCATCGACAGTTTGATTTTCAAACCCACCTGTGGATAAAGACTCAACCATGGTTATTGTCGAATAATCTAAACCCTCGTAGAGGATCTTAACTAGCCTTATTTTTTATAAACCATGATGAGGACATTGTGATAATAAGTCATTGAACCTTTCTAAATACCTATATAAAGATTCTCCCTCTTGTTGAGCAAATGCGCAAATTTGTTTCCTAATAGATGATGTTTTGTGCCTAGGGAAAAACTTCTGTAAAAAGGAAGATGTAAGTTGTTCATAGGTTTCAATTGAATCGGAAGTCAAACTATATATCCAAGATTTGGCTTTGTCTCTTAGTGAAAAAGGAAACAGTCTAAGTTTCAATGATTCATCATCTAGGTCCTTAATCCTGATGGTACTACATATTTCCTCAAAATCCTTAACATGGAAATAGAGGTTTTCATTTTCTTTCCCTAAGAAGATTGGGAGCATCTGTATGGTCCAAGGGTCCAACTCATAGTTTGCTTCAGTTTCAGCTAACTTGATACATGATGGACGAGAAGTCCTAGTCGGGTTCAACAAAGCTTTTAAAGTTGCCATTGCTGGCGCTATCAAAGGACTAGAAGTAACTTCGTCACTAATCAAACGACCTAGAGTATCTCTTTTCCAAGATCAATGATGACTTCGAGCGGTCTTGGCATACACTAAAAAAAAACTAAAAAAATAAATCCTAATTGGAAGGGAATTCTAAACAATCACAAGCAAGGCTGACTCAACCAAATCAAACCTATTGAATCTAGGAAACAAAAAGCATGATGGCTCCACTTAGATTGTTTCTAGACCAGCTTCTATTCTTTCCAAAGGAAACTAGTTACAGTTTTAACAAACCTCTTAGAACGATCCGAATTATATTAAGTCGAAAAGAAACAGGATAAGATCTAAGGAGCTTTGATAACCCTGTCTCTTTGGCACTTTTCCCTGGGTTACAAGGCGACTCTAATCAACTTAAAATAATCTTCCTGAACTTTGAGTTAGGCTAATAAAGTAACCAATACAGTCCTTTTGAACGAGTTTCCTATAAGTTCGTTACCCTATCGGTCTCTTTCTAGTCAAAATTTTAAGGTTTAGGTTCGTGTTTGGTAACGTGTTCCTAAAGCGGGCAAGAAGGAAACAGTGATGAAATCCGAGTCATTATCTTGTATGGCCAGTTCTTGCCCTTTACTAGAAAAGTAAATCCGTATTCAGGTCCTCAGAATATATGCACACAAAGAAATACAGTAAACCCACTTGCAGGGGATTCGTGGGTTGATCGAATCTTACCTCCCGTACTAGACGGGGGATGAATCGTTTGTAGTCGACTCTGGCCACCGACTCCTGTGTCAATGTACGAACCCGAGGAGCCGAGACAATATCGTAATTGTCTTCCTTCCCTGTTGCAGTTTATATTTAAATTACCTTTGTGTAGGGTTTAAAAATAATAATAATGTCCAAAGTCCCAAAATAAAGTCCAAAAGCTGTCCAAAAATAAAAGAAAAATTATATAAATAATAAAATTTCCTAATAAAATTTTCTAAAAAAATAAATATAATTAAAAATAAAATTCTTTGTCTTCTTTTCCGTTCTTTAAGCTTTAACTTTAACTCCAAGTCTTTAATCACGAAAGTCTTTGGCTCTATTTCCTTTCAATCCAAAATCCAAAACCAGTAGCAAAAAGAGAAATACCCAAAGAAACGTAAAATAGAACTAAGTAAAATAAAAATCTAATTAAACTAACTAACCTAAAAAAAACTAAAAACAAGTTCGCGTCGGCGGCGCCAAAAATTGATGTGGTGTTAATATAGTGATAAAAAGGGTTTGATATTCAGACTTGTGAAGATTCAATTTCCAGACCTAATTTTTAATAACTAAAAATAAAGTTGATTTAAAATTGAAGGGAATAACTAGGACTAAGGATTCCACCATTCGCCAATTTTTCAAGTGATAAATCTTGCAACTCATGTGTTTCAGTTTAATCAAAACATTGCCAAAATTAGATTTTCAAAATAATAGTTGTAAATCTTAAGCATGAGACATCAAAAGCTCTAAACCCAGCATGACTCATCAAAAGAAAACACAACTAATTGATAAAAACCATTTTTCCAATTTTAATTCAAAGCAAATAATTATAAAAGAATTGCAAAAAATAAATAAAATAAGAATTACCACTTTATTATTGGAAAAATAGCTTCCTCCGTCGCCCCAGTGATGGTGATTATCTTATTGTATTGGAAACACCCTCAAAATAGGTTTTCATATCTCAAAAATTGTTTACAATGATGAAACAGAAGTAACACAGAAGAACAGACACGCTTATAAGCGTTACAGATGATGTTCTCTGCGTTACAGGAGAAAGAAAAGAAAACATATATAAAAGAACGGGTTTCAGGCGCTTTAGAAATATGACTGAATCGACGACAGTTTCAGCGACAGGTTTCTCCAGCCTTATGTTCTTCCCGTGTTCTTCACCAGCAGAAAATTGGTTTTTCCTGAACTCTTTTCGGTGATCTGTGTCCTCCATTTTCTTCAATTCTCTTTGGTATTTATAGGTTTAGGTAACCCTAATACATCATCCTTAACCGATTAGGATGCAAATCCTGATCTAAATCCAACTCAAATTATGTTTAATCCGAAATAGGAACAACTTCCTTTTCCGGCTGTGAATCGATTTGTCAAGCAATTTTTCCGGCGTGAAACACTCATAAGTGATGTGTTTAATCTTGTTTTCGATTCTTCTTTAATTGGGTAACTCAGAATTACCCCAAACTCTTTAAAACACGTTCTACACCAGATTCAGAAACTTTCTTCACGTAACACCAACTTTCCCGCCATTTTTAAATTTTTGAATCTAAAGAAAAGGTGCCCCCAATCCAACTGGTGGGTGCCTTTAACACTTTTACTGGGTGCCTTTAGTAATTTTCTTGGGTGCCTTTAACAACTTTTTGAGCCGATTTTTCTACAAAAATTTATTTTTTGAAGACACCTACAAAGACATAGAAATCCATAAATATTACAAAATCGAACACTAATAAAATAGATAATTGAGCACAATTTAGACACAAAATGTGTCTATCAGGTGGTCTCTATAATAGAAGAGACATTTGACGATAATCTTGTGCTTGTTTGGAGGGATCATCATAAATGATTGATGTATGTCATCACGTACATAAAATATTCAGCCAAAGCCGCTCCTGTATAAGGGGAGAGGTATTGTAATGTAGCAGGTGAGTCTGCCATTTCGGCTACCACAATAGTATAATCCATTG